>JAWDGP010000269.1:270000-295000 GCA_033675545.1 Elysia crispata
GTTAGTCCCGGCCATTTTTACTGATTGTCTATCTTTAAATATTTACCTGGCGTTATGTTTTGGTCGTTTACCCATTGGCTGATTATTTAAGTTCTTTTCTCATCCTGCTCTACATCCAGATTCTGAAGATATTTGTAAAAATTGATGACGTATTAGACAGTCCACCCCAGTTTAACCCAGATCACTACGTCGTAAGCGTCAATGAGGTATGTTGTTACAGCCCAGTCGTGTAAGATTGTAACAGTTTCTAACAGTAGAGTGAAATAGGAAGAGAGGATTTGGCGAATGTGAGTCAGGACAATTAAATCCATAGATCTCCTTATACAAACTTCAGTAAAATAAAAAAAAAAAAAAAAATCCGCTGTCTGCAGATTCGCCTAGCGCCCGTGCTATACCGATAATAAATAGATGGACTGAGCATACGTCATGGACTGAGCATGCGTCATGCAAGCTCCTCTTGGCAGTGGCACGAGCCGCTCCTCTTGTGAAAAATATCTCAAAGTTTGGAGTCTCTGGTTGAACTGTTTAAGGAGACAAAAGAAAAGAAAAGTACGTCACAGCTCTTTATGGCCTATCTTTTAACCTAAAATTATCTTAAAGTGCGATTTGGGCTGAACAAGACATATCGCAAGGCCTTTATGGGTAGAGGGTTTGATCGTTCGTTTGCTTGTTTCTGAGCATAGACAGAAATTCATTTAGATTTCTCATTCTTTAGTTAATTTTGCTATGAAATCTTGTTTTAGAGAGATTTTTTTTCCTATTTGTCCTTTGTCATAACCAGGAGGCGGTCCAAATATGTAGCTGAGATTATCATTTCATGTATAAAGATTACTCTCCATGCTGCGATATTGAATTCTCAGAAAACTTATAAATTTTTTTTTAATATTGAGGCTTATCGCTTGATGGAAAGTACAAACCCCATTTCTCACATTCATTTTGCTCATTTTTTTCTCCAGTCGACGGCCCCAGGGACATTGATAGTGGGAGATATCACGGCAGAGGACCTCGATGAATACGACGAAATCTTCTACACGGTCAATGTGAGACTACTGTTACATTTATAGGTTTTAATAGAGAAAGTGTAGTAATGTGTAGGCTGTAGTTCTTCCAATATTCCAAGGCATCAACGCTCCATGTTAGCAGTGGAAATTTCAGTTTTCCTTCTTGAGACTGGGGCAGGTGGCAATACGTGTGTAGGAACTTAATAACGCGTTGGAGGCCATGCGAAAATTTTTCGATTACGACCGTGTGTAAGTACACGTAGTTTCAAGAAGAGTTACTGTAGTAAACCTTATGAGACTTCAACTTGAATTAGTCATTGTGTTTTGGAGTTCTCTTTTGAAGTTTGCTAAAATTAGGACATTTTAATAGGTAACGATTGAAAGTTAGCGAGATCATAAATAATGCCTCCTTCTTCATCATGATCCTAATTATCATCTTTATATTTCTTCTCTCTCTTCTCTCTGCATTGTTAGGGATTGTTTGAAATTGCTATGAATCGTATATATATATATATATATATATATATATATATATATATATATAATTTACAGAGAGAGAGAGGGAGGGAGAGAGAGAGAGAGAGAGAGAGAGAGAGAGAGAGAGAGAGAGAGAGAGAGAGAGAGAGAGAGAGAGAGAGAGAGAGAGAGAAAGAGAAAGAGGACATGCTCGTCGCCTAGATTACCTCAAGGCCCGATGAAGAAACCAGAAAATTTACCCAAAGATCATCTTAGCTTGTTTAGAATGCAATCATTTTCTTACAGTCCTCATTATCCAATCGTGCAGTTCCAAATGTCAAACTTCATTTCCCCTCATCAATCCCCAGTTCCTTCTGACTGATCGAACGCTGTTCAGCTACAATGAGAGTGCAGGAGTCATCAACATCTACTTGCGAGAGACTCTGGACTTTGAAACCAGCAGGTCCCACTCTTTCACCATCACAGCCACAGTGAGCATAAGGGATAAGATTAACTAAACTTTCAACACCCGCCCATACCTTTACAGTTTGAGTAATACGCTTGTGGTATAGGTCAGATATCCAAATTCGAGCACTGCTCACCCCCCCTTCCCCATCTGCACACACACATACTCGAGAAAGAATTTCCTATTTCCTATGGAAATGATACAAAGACTCAAGAATTTTTACTGATCAGGATGGCTGATGCTAGCTTGAAGGCTGATCTGTCATTCAAAAATTGCTATGGATCCTAACTGTGCCATGGAAAAGGTGGTTTGCTTTTTCGATAGATTGGCCTATGACAAGATCTTCTTAATATTAGGTGCTTGGTAAAAAATCGGAAATTTTAAAAAGAAGAGAAGTAAAGTAACAATAATATTATTTGCAGAAACTGGCTCACTTTTGAAAAATACATTCTTGGGATTCACGTTTGTTTATTAAATGCCACAGCATCTGTTTAGTTCGTTCTCAAGGTTCAGTGTGATGAGAATGTGGAGGACTCCAAACACATTTATTGTAATGGTAGAGTAGATAATTGTAATGGTAGAGTTGATAGTATTAGAAATCGAAAGATTTATTGTAAAATGTCAATATCGATCATTTACCTAAAAAAGGATGTTTACGGTCAACCATTTCCCAGTGCAAGCGTCAAAACTTTTCAATCACGCTGCCATAGTCATAGTCCTTGAATAAATGAACGATTAAAGCCTTTACAATATTGTTTAAGCATTTGAAATTAACAGCAACGTTTGTTTTTTTGTTTTTTTCTAAAAAAAAGAAAGAAAGATGTGTTATACAGAAAGTGAGTGAATGTGTCAACGACTTAGGTGTGGGTGTGCTCTTGTCTAAAAAAGCAACGACAAATAATTTAGGCTTTTTATACTCTCAGCAGGTCAGCTTATACGAGCCGACTGTCTCTGAGGAAAAAAAAACCCATCATACTTTCTTAATTAAAGTGAATCCAGCTAGCTGCAGCATTTTGAGTTCCTTGATTATAGTTTCTGAAGATATTCCTAAATATATGGTGATTAATTTTTTTTTCTATTAGTTTTGTTTTGTTTTGTAATTTTTTTTTACAGAGACGATTCTTGACTGAATGTTATTTTTTTTTTAAATCGCAGCTTAAAATACGTTTTAGAAACTGCTTTAGGCCTACTAATCTTTGAAACAATTGATCATAGATTTATAGCCTTTTCTCTGTGCTTCCACAAAAAATTAATATAGATGAAATTTTAAATGCAAAGTCTTAAGATACGACATAGAGGACAAAAAAAAACAAAAAACCAGTAAGATAATACTTTGCGCGTCACAAAGATAAAAATTCATCCAGTCATAACAACAACTTGTGGTTCAAGTGCGTCAGTTTAGCACCAATCTCCGCCTTTTGCTTGTGAGACAAATATTGTGAAACAGAATACGACTTTTTTTTATTATTTGCTCCATATTAGTGTAAAATTTCTGCCATTATTTGTAAAGAGTAAAAAGAAAGCTATATTTGTTCCATTTTAACGTTTCTCAAAAGGTCCATCAATAACCGATTTCCACACCTTAGATGGGTTCTAACAGAAATACAAGCAATTTGCTCTGATATCCCATAAGTCACATTAATTTTGGATCCTTGGTTCATGTCGTATTTTTATTTTTTTTTTCTTATCAGGACAGCATCAACCTTAGCGGAACATGTAAGATCACAATAAATGTCAGGAACACCTTTGATTCACGTCCGATATTTTCGCTTCCTGTCTATTTCGCATCAATCGAGGAAAATGTCGCTTCGGTAAGATCTATTTTTCGCAACGAATAGTATAGCCTACTATAGATCAATAAGATGGTCACTTCCTTCATTCAACTGCTTTAAACATTGTCGATACATTTTGCCTTTTAACCTCATCTCATCGAAACAGGACTCGGTCAAAATTAATAACTACCATAATCTGTTAAGGATTGGTGAAAAAAAAATTAAACCAAAAACATTCAAACCCAAATGAATGGCTTAACTAAAAGGATGGTCTATCCTTACACTATTTCTTTACTAGTTGATCAAACCCAAAACATATTTAGACCAGACAGAAAAATGCAACCCTAAGCATCCCAGTTTAAAAGTGTCTTATGACCAAGCTCTACTTTCACATTTTTTTTTTATATTTTACCTAGACACTCTTCCATCAACATGGGCTTACACTCATCATAAATGACGTCATTGTTATACTCCTCGTCAGCATGAACTTCATCATAACCACCATACTGAGCAACATCACCATCACCGTCTTTTACAACAACCCTTTTATCTTTGCTTCTGACGTCAGGATTATCTCCTTCAACATCATCCTCCATATTGTCATTTAAGCATCAGTGTTATTATTATTGTTATTATTATTGTTATTATTATTATTATTATTATTATTATTATTATTATTATTATTATTATTATTATTATTATTATTATTATTATTGTTATTATTATTATTATTGTTGTTGTTGTTGTTGTTGTTGTTGTTGTTGTTGTTGTTGTTGTTGTTGTTGTTGTTGTTGTTATTATTATTATTATTATTATTATTATTATTATTATTATTATTATTATTATTATTATTATTATTATTATTATTATTATTATTATTCCTATAATCATCACCATAAGTATAATTCACCTTGCTAGTATTTTCTGGACCCACTCAATGCGTATTTGACATCCTTTTCACATTTGATTGATTTGGATCTCGCCAAACGCGCCGTTCTCTGTCCACTGCAGGGCACCTCAGTGACACAGGTGAGGGCCTTCGACGGTGACGCAGATGAAGGCAGCACTGGCAATGTCATTCGGTACTCCATAGTGAAAGGTAAACCGACATCGGTGAATTAGAATGATTTGTCTGCTGGATCATTGTGGGCAGCTGGTCAATCTGAGTTCACGTTCGCCTTGTTAAATTAGTTTGACTTGCTTTAGAGTGATTGGGATAGGTTTACTTATAGAGACAATGACGATTCTGTAATAAATAACAAAGGCATGCCCATTGGGTCTCTGAGAAAGGCGTAAAACATTTCAAGATTCTATTTTTAAACAAGAAACGTTGTTGTTTTAAAACCACGAAACGGGCTTCGCTCAACAACTGAGCAGGTGCGAGTAATGGAGTAAGAAAGCTATTTCTGTCGGAGGAGAAACAATGATAACATGACTCTGTCTAAACTTATGTTATTCAATAAATAATCAAGAGTTAAAATCTCCGCTTGAAACGTCTTGGTGCAGATTATTCCATAGCTGGATGTAGGATTTAATTGGGATTTAGTAACAGAAGTTAAATAAGGTATCAATTTTTAATAGACGTTTGATTTACTTGTAATCTAAAGGAAAAATAGAATAAACTCATTTAATATCACGTTTTCAAACCTTTTAGTAAGCTCAATTGCAAAAAATCTGGCATGTCAAATTATTTATAACATGGAGTTAATGGAGCTTGTTCACAAACACTATACTTTTCCTAACTCATAAACAGGCGGCGCCGGAATGTTTGAGGTTGATCGCATCTCAGGGGCGGTAACCACACGAGGCATACTCGATGCGGAAAACCCTGGAGTTGACGACGGAATGGTGCAGATCACAGTTATGGTGAGACTCGCACACAATAAAATAAGTGTTTGCTAAGGCTTTCACTATAAAAGATAGTGTTTGGTGAGGTTTACACTATAAATAACAGTTTGCGTTTGGTGAGGCTTACACTGTAAATAATATTGTGTTTGGGGAGGCCTGCACAAAGTGATCGGGCTTTAAAACTGTGCTAATAAAAGAAGCCATCGCTATCTTCACTCTTTGGCTTCATGAAAATCATCTCGACCCATCCTTTATATTGTCTTGTTTTTCACCTGGAGCATCAACTTTGATCTGAATAGCGGATTAGAGTCACTCTCTTATCGATATAAACAAGTTTAATGTTAATGCCTCATATTCGTTGCTGTGCCTTGCACCATGAAAGCTTGTAACAAATTCATAAAGGTTTTACCGATCTACCTGGCAAATCTAGATTACTTTCATATTTTGAATCCTCCTTATAGGTATATAAAGTTCATATGAGGCATCTATTTTATATATATTTATATAGGCCTAATATGTATATATATATATATATATATATATATATATACACACATTTTATAATTAAAGTTGTGAAGGTGTATACCCTCAAAAACTGTTAGTAAAGTGCCAGCTATGATTTACAGGCAGAGGAGGAAAACTCGAACGGCGTTGCGCATCAGGGAGACACAAATGCCACCGTGACACTTAATGTCTACATTGTTGATGTTGACGATAATATCCCGGAGTTCAACGCTGAAACTTTCTCTGGTGGTATATGGGAGCAAGCCGCACTCGGCGATTTTGTCACTCTGGCCAGTCCGGGATTTATTTCTATAGAGGATAAAGATCGAGGGGTAAGAAATTCGCCTATCGTTAATGCTGCTTTCCTCGAGATATAGAGCCGTATCCAGTGTTTTTCAATGTATATTATAATTATATGAAGGCGCTATTTCTTACAATTGTTTGTTTGAAAAAGATAGAATGTTAAAAGATCCGAGACATAAGTTAGGGTAATATCCTTAGCAAAACTCGTTTTCTTCCAAGTCCGAGCTTCGCAGTCAAAACATATCTAAAATTACGTTTTGATATCGGTTTTTGTTTTTCATTTTTTGTTTTAAAATTAATATAAATTATGTGTGCGGTATATTTGGTCTATTTCAACTCGCGACCGGTTCTAACGCTTTTGCTATCACAGAGGGAAATAAAACGATTCACTTAATGACCCGCTTGTTCTGTAATCATAACCGTTTCCTACTGACACCAAACAGGCGACACACAACCGTTTCTCTATACACCTCGAAAAGGACGGTGCGCCTTGGGATGTGTTCAGCCCGAGCCTAAACACAGGTCAAGGTCATGCAACTCTCTTGCTCAGCTTAGCCAAGGAAGGGGCGCTGCAAGGGATGGTCGGTTCGGAAATCAAGTTCAAGGTAGCCATCCTGAAAAAAAAAATATGGATAAAATTATTTATTCGAAAGATGAAGAACGTAAACTGAACAAGAGCTCTGAAGATAATATTATGTCTTGAACAGAGTTATAAGGACACTGCTTTTTTTTTAATTTCTTATCCTTTTCTTCCCCCAAGATGACATTAAAATCACAAAGTAATGGCCTATTTTATGGTAAAATTGTATATAATAATTTTTGCGTATATCATTATGATCATATAAAAATATAACTTTCTCCTGTTTTTCTCTCTTTCTCTCACTCACCACTCCAACCATGATTAAACAAGTAAACAAGTCACGATGACTCCGTATCCTAATTGTCTCTGGTTACCAACTTACTACCTTGCAGATCATAGCCCGTCCTCTCAGTGCAGACGGTTCTATAACAAGGTCGACAGTCTCGTCATCCGCGGACGTCGTCATCTTTGTCTCTAACGTCCAGACTTCTCCTCTGCTTTCCCGGGCTGGAGGAGAGGGTTTCTCCATGGCTGAAACCGTTATCACTGCGTTAGTCATCGCTCTTCTCCTTATCATCATTTTCGCCACCGTATACGCAGTGCACAAGACCAGGAGAAAGAAGACGCCAGCGATGCCCGTGTTCAGGAGAAACTCCAAGTACTATGTCTCCAAAAGAAGCAACTCCAACGGTCAACTGCCTCGGTTAGACTCAGGGCCCAAGGTAGGAAGAGATCCTAATCGAGCAGATAATGGTGGGTTACGGAAGCCAGAAATTGAAGAAGAGCTAACACAAAGATCTCCATCAGATGTGTATGAGCCTTACGTCTCGCAGAGAAAGAAATTTGAGTCCGCGAAAAGCCCAATGGGAGCAGAGAGTTCTATGCTGGAGAGCTCCTCTGCGACTGGCACACTGAACAGCACAGACAAACACACAGTGACCGCAGCGGCCTACAGAAATAGGTGCGATGTCACGCTGCTGGCCAACAAAACAGACGGCTTGTCCCAGCTAGAGCAGCAGTTGGTGATAGCTGGTGTGCAAGAGGAGACTGTTGCTCAGACTCCGTGTCCTTCAGTAGAAGAGAAATCTGTGGCGCAGGTGAGGTCTCGAGATACCCTCCTTTCCCTGCTGGACAAACCGGACAGTAAGAATCGATGCGACGTCACATCGCTTGAGGAGGCAGGGGTAGTTGACCCCTCACTAGCGATCAGCGAGTCTAAGGTCGAGAAGAGCAGTGCTGGCTATGTGAACGTGAGGGCAGAAGATATTTCAGCGTCAGAGGCGAAAAAAGCCGTATGTGATGTTGCACCGTTGAGTCAGAGTCTCGCAGCAAAGAACCATGGGATAAATGATCAGTTAGAGAAGGTAGCGGCAGGTAGCGATCCCACAGAGCTTGGGAAGGACAGGCGCTGTGACATAGTGCCCTTTCCGAGCACTGGGAAATTTCCAAAAGAGAATTCACAGCCAAATATTGACCGTTCATATTCTGACCCTGTGCGGCCAGACAGCCGGAAGTCGAGTCTTTCAAATACATCAACCACTGACGTAGCGCCTCTTATAAAAAAAGATGATGGAAAAAAGAAGGTAACCAGAAAGATTAATCTGCGAGAACCTATGAATGCAAAGCCTACTGTAGATGGACAAACTAACCTAGCTTTTAGCGAACAAAAAACTCATAGTTTCCGCGATTCAACCATGGATGCTGGAAACAACGCACCTGATAAAATCGCAAGGATACCCTCTGACAGGGAAATAAACATGCCGAGCTCCAGGAATACTAGTATTGAGAATGCTAGCACAATCTCCTATCTACCATCTACCGAAATTCAGAGAAATAACTCTAAAGGCGCATTCAACTTAATCAAGAAATCAGGAACTTTGACATCCAGCACAGCTTCAACTCCCAGAGTGAGCAAGATCCAAGTTCCTCCAAGGGCCCCCAAGAAAATCGTGCAGAGTTCTAAGAAAACGACTGTGCCCTCTAGCTTCCAGCTGAGTCAGCCCAATGTTCCTCCCATTGCCCTGGCGCTTCCGTCGTTTACTGGCTCGCCTGGCTTGACCGAGGAGTATGTGATCATCACAAATCCCGTGTATGAGTCCTCGAGCTCGATCCACAAGACACCAGTGAGCAGCACACTTACACTTGCAGCAGAAACGCAAAGACGACAGGGAGAACAGCCAACGAGCTCTGCAAAGGCGTGTGGAGAACTCCCTCCAGAAAACGATGCTATATTAAGCGAGTCACCTTCCAAAAACTACTTGACGAAGGCCAAAGACCTCTTGTCTGAGGTAGCTTCTTCGATGATGAACGGTGAAAAATCAGAGCCTCGATCTAACAGTGCTGTGTCCAAGACAGTTAGAATTGTCGAAAACCAAGACCATTCATCGCCTGTGGAGTCAAGAGAAAAGCTTACTAGATTTTAAAAGAAAGATTCTTCACTGCTTTGCCATTATCTTTACTGTTTGTCTATCCAGCTATCTATCAATCTATTCTACACGAATCTATACACCGATCTTTCTTTATTTGAACGTGCATCTGTCTGCCCAACTGTTTGACTACCTCTGTCTGACTTGTTTTACTTGACAGAGTTATTTTAAAACATGCAACATAACATTACATTGTAAATACTCGTTGAGGATTGTCCATCTCTCTCTCTCTCACTCTCTTTCTCTCTCTCTCTCTCTCTCTCTCTCTCTCTCTCTCTCTCTCTCTTTCTTTCTCTCTTTCTTTCTCTCACTCTCCCTCTCTTTCTCTCTCACACACACACACACACTCTCTCTCTCTCTCTCTCTCTCTTTCTCACTCACTCACTCACCAAAGCATTTTCCAAATTCAAATCATTAACAAATTAGTTTTGCCTCTCTTTCAGAAAATCATGAATTTCACTTCAGCATCTACTGTATCCAATCACTTTGATTAAGAATTAATCACTTATCTCTCTATATATACCTAAGACCATTTCATTATTAGGTGTAATATTGATCCATTGATTTATTTGTATGTTAATTCTTTCCATGTATTTACTAATTATTTGTTGAAACCATGCAATCATATATGTCCAGGCCTTCTGATACTATAGTGATAGGTTTACAGAATAATTAAATCAATTTGGTTGAAAAACATTTCATTCTTTTTCCTCTCACATGTTCCTGTTTTCCTCAAACACCACATTTATAGATGCAACATGTATCAAAATTATGTATCCAATTTCCTTTCTATTTCACATGTTAATTTGATTTTTCTAGGTCAATTTAAATTTCATATGAATAAAAATCTAAGAATATAAAAACTAATACAAACTGATTGAATGTGTTTGAAAAATCGTCCAAATAAAATTTTCCTCTAAGATAAACAAAGACATTTTATCTTATGTTAGTTAGTAGAGCTCTTACATACTGTCCTATTTATCTGTGTCTAATAGTGACCTCAAAATGTTCACCAACAATTTGGGATTTCTCTTTTTTTTTTTTTTTTCATTTCTAAACCAAATTTGGCCCTATGCCCACTTTTTTTTAACCTTTCCTTTTTACTATGAATGAAATTTTTAAAATTTAAATGGATGTCGATTCCTGCTGTTCCTGGATAAAACCAGGGCTCTTTTATACACATCATAGGATGAAAACAATCATACCATTGTTTAAAACAAAAAAGTCAAGTCAATACATAGAGGTAAATATTTAAAAACAAGAAAGAGATAGGAAATAATATAAAAAAAATAAAAAGGCATTGTCATTCTAATGAAAGTTTATATAGATCTTTATTTGTCTTCAATATTGACATAACTGACATAAAGTGGGATTTAGCAATCACGAGTATGTTCTCTATAAGAACACAAAATCATAAAGCAATCATATTCATAGCCGGATGAAAATTACATGTATATGATATAATGCAGCAAACATAATTCAATAAATAATAAAGCAAAACTGATGTACAAAAAACTTTGAAACAAAATTTTGGGTAGGATTTCATATGACATTTTTGCCCTGAACAATTCCACAACTTCTTCAATAAGGAAAAATAAAATTTCTCTATGCATTTTTGCAGCCCATGATGATGAAAAACTGGTTCACAAATAGGGAAGATGAATAGTCCATTAAAGGTCATTTTTTTACTTCTTTATATCTAAGCTAGGAGCCAAAAGAGATCCATCAAATGACTTTTTCTATCTTTTTATTGTACATGTATATGTAGGGGTATTGTTTATTACCATTCAAAACAATTTTTTTTTCCAGAGGTTAATTGTGTCATCAGTTCACACAATAATTTAAGCTATAACATGGCACCAGAGCTAAAAAAAAATATAGGAACATACTAGGATGGTGACCCTATTAAATTAATGTCAATGAGGTTTTTTATTTGTTTTGACATTAATATCTACATTCATCATTTCTTCCTTAATTCTGGGTCCTTTCAAAATATCTTCTTTCTATCTCTTCCATCCCCACCCCCTTTCTATATTCACTGTCTAAATCAACATCATAATGATCGTGATCTAAGCATGCAACAGAAAGTCGGTCAGTATTTTAATCTTATTCTAACAATAACATGAACATTTTCATAATTAATGCTTCAAAAAAATTATAACAAAAGAAAAAGTAAAGAAACAAACTGTAAGCTTTCATGTGATAGAAAGCCACTAGACATAATTTTTAAAGTTAAATATTTAAATCTCATGTATTAAGAATTAAGTAGAAATCCATATAATGCTACCTTTGCATTAAAAATGGCCTTCAAACTTATTTCAACAGCAACCATGTTGGACCTGAAAACTAGGATAATTTTGTATGTTCATACACAAGTGTTGGGAAAAATCAAATTGGGTTTTGGTACGCTTGATGAGAAAAGAGAAGGTAAAAGTGTACACTATATATATAACAAATGTAATAATACACTTGAATCAAAAGGTGAGGCAAAAAAATAAAAATTCCTATATCGAACGAATGCGATAAAAAAAAATTAATGTCAAGTGTAAAAAAGTAAATTTTCAAGCAAACAAAATGACTACATGAAAGAAAATACAGTGAGATCTTCCTATGATTATTCAAATCAACTTCTCAAGTCAACTGATCCGAATTTTTTCTTTTTATTATCTCACTTTCAACTTGAGTTTCTAGATTATTTAGTTTTACATGTGTGTACATATATGTGTATATAATTGTATGACTTGCAATCAATGCCTGAATGTGAACTATCAATTAAAAAAAAATTGTTTATTTGACACAGACCATGAATTGAGCATGCAACTGCTCTTTCCCCACCTTTGTATGAGTATTTCATATGACATGTACTGTAAAATGCACGTTTTTTTAAAACTGAAACTTAAACATTGAAAAAAATATAATATACCAACAAAAGGGATGAACATAAAATAATGACAGATTTTATACAATTTACAAATGTGTATTTGACATCTAACTCATGAGGACTCACAGCAAAACAACAAGTTGTTGACATTTTCCAAACCAGGGTAATGTGGTAAAGGAATGTTAGTTTTAGCATCTGTACAGCATATATTAATAGAAAAGTTTCACAACAATAGACTGCACTAATGCCCATTTAGCACTCATATGAGTTTTAAAGTTGACACCTTTGTGATAAAAAAACAACACCCACCCGTCCCGTCCCCCCCCAACTATTTACGAAGTTTACTTTGCAAAGAGGAACAAATACTTGTATGTTTGATACTTTTGTGGAGAGTTGTAAGCTGCTAAGTGGGTGCAAAAAAAATTTCTCAAGAGGGGCCAAAAGCCGATTAATATAAAAGTCATGTTAACTCATGTCATGATGATTTTTGAACATACAAAGTAAAACTTCTAGTCTCATAAAGTCAATTTGACTAACCTCATCAGTAAGGCTGCCACAATCAATAAAATCATCTTCACTAGTAATTCAAAAAGCTCATCAGAATACCATTATCAAATGTATTTTTTTTTTAATCAAATATTTCACTGTGGCTGTAGTGCCATTTTAAATGGTGAAGTTAAACTACAAAGCATCATCAGCACTGTCTGTTGACATACAAGTTTAGGATTCTCAAACTTACTTGACGGTTCACAATAACAATAAAATTCTCATAATCAATTATGTTCCCAAGTCAAACGTGTCTGATATTCATACAGTGGCTTGGCTAAGTTTTAAAAAGGGTTATGGCCAAATTTTTTAAACATTTTGTGGTTGTACAAGGTCAACTGCTTTTAACAATGATAAGATAAACTATAATGTGTTGGATTTTTTTTAAATGAGAGAAATAATAAAATTAGTGCCTCATGCTCGGTGTTTTTTTTTTAATGAAAGAAATAATAAAATTAGTACCTCATGTTCGACACATCAGAATGAAACAAACACCTGTAAACGATAATATAATGCAAAAAAAATGTTGATAAAAAAAATAATTAAAAACATCAACGGTGAGCAGATGAGAGAACGAAATCAATATGTTTAGCCTATCTTCGATACTTTAAGTGTTGATCAAAGACACTACAATATTAATTATGCCCTTGATATTTTACTCTTTGTGCTATTTGCCTCTCTTGCACATAAAAAAATAAAAGTTGCTCATTAGCAAATCAAAAAATTAAGCTGATATCTAGTGCAAAAATGTTCATTATCGAAGAATTGATTTTGAATAAGAATTTTACAAGCAACAACAGTAAATCAATGGATATAAGTAGACTATTTATTTGCTCTGTATTACTGCACGCTAAAAATACCACATCTAGTCTAAATAATTACATTGCAATGGTATTGAAACATAAATGCTTTAACAACCCTATAAAAGTTAAATTAAAAAAAAAGTTTGATGTGACTTTTAGGTTTTCCTCAAATCATAAAAGATAAAATAATAATGATATTAAAAAAATCATCAATTTATTTAGCCCTTAAGGGTGATTAAAGCGATACAATATTTTGGGATTTTTTGAGACAAGAAAATTTGAAAACATCAAAGAGAGGTAATTTGATTTGAGGATTCAGATGAGTTACAGACGCAACAAAAAAATCATACAATCAGTCATACAATGGGCATAGCAAAGCATTGTAACTCTCTGATCTTACATGTTCTATGTGAATTCTCAGAAACAGTAAAGAAACAAAAATAGAAAAATAAAAGTGACAACAATGCAAATCAAAACAATGACAAAAATAATAAAAATTATTATTATGATACGAGAGAGAGAGAGAGTGAGAGAGAGAGAGAGAGAGAGAGAGAGAGAGAGAGAGAGAGAGAGAGAGAGAGAGAGAGAGAGAGAGAGAGAGAGAGAGAGAGAGAGAGAGAGAGAGAGAGAGAGAGAGAGAGAGAGAGAGAGAGAGAGAGAGAGAGAGAGAGAGAGAGAGAGAGAGAGAGAGAGAGAAAGAGGGACAGATAGACATAAAGAAAGAGAGAGAGAAAGAGACAGAGAAACAGAGCTAAAGAAAGAGAATAAGAGAGAGATATGAAACTTGATCACCATTTGCAATGACCAGAAAAGTAAGCTTTCTTACTTTAAAAATATGCTGTTCTTATGCAAACCTAAATCGCATTTTGTTTTCACAGATCCAATTCATACCATCAACGAGTCACTATCTGTGTAAAATGGACTCTCATAAATTTTGACAAAAGCCCTTTCCAAAATGGGCAATACAGTCCTAAGTTAAATGTGATTTTTATCTCAAAGAAGTTGTAGCCTTTCCATAAGACATTTTAGGAACAGGTTGTATTACTAATAGTTTCAGTTCTAATTTTTTAATCACTTAACATCACTAATCACTTTCAGCAAAACACCATTTGAGATAAAAGCAGATGTACATAAATTTCACATATTTCAAGGACAGATTAACTGAGTGCTAGTGACCACCATAATTTATCTTTCACAGTTTATCTGAACAAAGAATCCATTTTTGTTTTTAATTTTGAATGTTCTCTCAGCTTTTTTTTTCTTTTGGCAAGTGATAAGATCCTCCAGGAATACTGCGCATCAAACTCAGGAGTAATAAATAGATGTTGGGTACCGCTTCCCTCCAAAATAAAAAGGAAAAAATTTGAACTGTTCATAAAGACACTACAGGGAAAAAGTTTTTCTTCTGAAGGCATCTTGCCTGCCCACCCATATTCAAGGACTCTAAAAGAATTTTAATTGGTTGGTCCAGTGCAACTTTTGAGAAAAAGATTTTTTTTTTTTTAATTTTATAGTGAAGGTTCATTTCATTGAAGCTGAATGCATCAGTTGAAATGTACAAAACTTTGCTTCATGATTGATTTAGATTCACCTTCAATCAACATAAAGCTTCATATCTTTATCTATGCCAAAAGTAAAAGATGTTTTCTGTCAGGCAACATGGAATATGTTCTGCTAGAGTGCTCCAATGCAAAAGCAAAGTCAATGGTTGATATGCACTATTTATTGTTCATTTAAATTAATTCTCCAATGAGTTTGCTTCAAACAAAAATAATTTGATAACAATTACAGAACCTCATGTTGCAGGAGACCGTCCGAACAGAAAAAAAAAAGATGAGTAAAGTCAATGTAACAGTGACTTTCCCTAAAAGAGTGATATCACTTCTGTTACAAATCAATTATCATGTAAGTTAAAATAAATGGGTAACTATGAATTCCTGCTAGGCAGTGCACCATTCGACAATTTTTTTTTTTTATGGAAATTCATAACCACCTAAGAAGAATTCAAAAGGATCTTTAAATAGATTAGGAATGAACATATTTATCTAGTTTATCATATACAGAATTAATATTCCACATCACAAAATTTTTTTATCAAGCAGTTGTGGTTCTTCTACAAAGTTTGGTTGAAGCATGACTATTTTTTTTTTTGGTCCATCAAATAACGTATATCACAATTGTTTGCATTTATTCTTTCCATTCATACATACACTCAAAACAGCATGCACACACACATTTGCAATTACTTTGGTATACAATCGTTTAGGGCAATTAGTTGTAAGAGAATTGATAACTACTTCTCCCATATTTGATTAATACCCTCTTTTTACCTTCTCTGATCAAACTAAAAAGCAACTGAAAAGAAATGAGAAATATTAAAAAAAAAACAACAGAATCATAGACTATCACATTCGTTACCATGAACATGAGGAAGTCAATTCTCAAAACATCTCTATTGATTTGTAGAGACATCCTCTTCCACCAACATAACCATCAACTCAGGCTTCCAGGCTCATACCAAGCCTCCATATTAAACATGAACCAGTTTTGTATATTTGGCACCGCTGAAAGACATTCTGCTGTAATTTCTCAAAACATTACAGTTAATTACATCATTCAGTAGTCAATTTATGATATTTTCATTCAGTAGTCAATTTATGATATTTCTCACAATACAAGAAGTTCAACATTTAATGTGCTTCATATTTAAAATTTTCTCAAAGAGGAAATAATGCTTCGAAAAAAATCTCTGGCTCTGGATTTTCTTTTTTCTCACTCTGTACTGATTTTCCCATAGACAAAATTTTTTGCAGTTTATGAAGCAGGCTTGGCAAGTTTTACTTGTGCTGTGCTAAACTACTAGTACATGTATTGCAACTTACAGTTTCAAAGCACCACTTATCAGTCTTACTGACCAAAAAGCATGATGAGCTCATACAATCCACCCACACAAACTGCTTGGCTTTGTTACAGCCAGAGCAATAAACCCAAAGTAAATCTATAACCCTGACGAGATAACATCTGCACAGGTTAAGTAAAGAAGCAACAATTCTATCGTTTGATCCTCAAGGCCAGGTTTTCTCCCACAACCATACAGTAGAGCCTGTACAATGAATCAGGTGCGCTCATCTGTCATTTCAAGAAACTGAGCCACGGTGTCCCGTGTGCACTCCCCCTTTGCAGTGAACACAAATTTGTAGTAGCTGCCGTCAGCACAGATAACTGAAATCATCATCAAATAGTTCTGTAAAATACTCTTTGGGAAATGCAATAATATACCTATCTCAATGTCCTTGAAAAATGGAAATGAGAAAGAAGGAGAGAGAAAGGAGATAGACAGGAGGATAAAAGGGGGGCAAGAGACAGAGAAAGAGACAATTAAGAAAGGGAGCAAGAGAGCAAGAAAGAAAAAGAGCTAAAAGTGGTTGAAATGAAAGCCAGCCGTTGTCTGGGACCTTCTTGTGTTAGTTTTGTCAGCCCTACAATTTTCAGAATAAATGAACAAATATATTTATCTTATAACATCATTTTCAGTAGGTTATTGCAAAGTACTGGCTTTCTTCCATGTTCCTGGTCATTGAGCTAAATTAAAAAAGAAATTTCTCCGCCAGTTAAGAATGATAATACGAAGGAAAAAACAAAACAACTTCAACTCAATTCCAAATTTTAAAGTGAATAGCTCTTAGACGATTATGTTCACATTCATCCAGATGGTAGTTTGTGACTAGATTACCATTAATCCCCAGTCAAAAGTTCGGCCTAACATTGCTGCTAGAAGAAATTTATACCAACAAAAACAGAGTTTAAGGCTTTGGATGTTCTTCAATTTTAGACTACCTTTCTTCACCGATGGACATGTCAGGCTAATACAATTCTTCTATCAAAAAACTATCTTTACTCACCAATCACTGTGTTAGACTCAGAACCAAAGGCACAGATACTGGGCCCTGCCCCCTGAACCTGGAACTTGGAGAAACTCCATTTAGAACTGAAGTATTTTGGGAGGAACGTTGCTGATGCAAGGCTGGCATTAGGAAAGATACAATACAGCATAGTTAAAAAAAAAACAATTAAACGTTTGTCTCATCTGGAAATCATGACAAATTGAAATTCTCAGGAATAGTGAGCTTTTTTATATCTAAAAAGATAAGGAGGTCTTAAGCCCAGTTTGTTTTCACACGGATTACTATAAAAAATGTATAAAATTTAAAAACGTCTGGCATTGATATGATCAGACCAATAACTTATCAATAAAATGTCACTCCTCCTCGTCAGGTCATTAATATCTGTTATCCCAGGCATTTGCTCTAAGCATTAGCAAGTTCTTGCTCTAATATTATTTCACATAATTGATCTTGTAGTCTTTCTAGCAAAATTAACATCAAATTTCAAATTATAAGCTCAGAGGTGTTAACTGCCATCCTCTCAAAAAACAAAACAAAACAAAAAAACCAATCTAGAGTTGTGATAACATTGAAGATCCCTAATGGACCTATAAAGTTCATTCATATGTGCTGGGGTTTATCCCTGGTGCAGTCAGAAAGATATGATAAATGAGGATTTAGTCTGTCTTTAGCTTAACTTTGAAATCTGTAGTACTAATCGTTTTGTTTGGCATCCTAACACGGCCTTGCAACAAATCGAGTCAGGGACAAATCTTGTATTCTCACCTTGACTGTTTATTCCTTTTTTCGTCTTCTGTCGAGAAAATGTGCACTGTGCCATGATCACTTGAGACACACAGAAGAGAAGAGTCGGAGTTGAAGCTGATGCTGAAATAAGGCCAAGCAACGATTAGCCATAAATTTGAAACAGTTCACTGTTTTCTAAATTAAGTGGACAAAAAATTTGACATTCACAAAGTTTTGAAAAATGCAAAACACCTACTACAGCAAATTTGATTGAAATTTAACATTAAAGCAGAATAGCAGTTTTTGCTTTTTTGTTATTTTTGCACATTTGACTCATGACCCTTTGGTAGCTGATTTCATCTTAATCAAGAATTGTTCTGTCAATTTCTTTCTTGGGAAACATATTTTTCATCAGTCTGCAAGTCTATCCCATGGAAAAAGCAAGAAATATTTATGAATGCTTGTTACCAGCATTTAATAATTATGCTCTAAAAAATGTCTGAAACATTTTACAACATTTGATACGAACAGTTAGCTAATTTTGTAAAATCTCAATCTTTTTAATATATCCTTTAAAACACTCATTACAATATAAATTCAAACAACATGAGTTTTGACACCGTAATGCACCTCTTAGCATGATGTGTGGGAAGTTACAGTTTTATCATGTGTTTACATAGATTTAAAAAGTACACTTATCTCTTTTTTAGTTTGAAAGGAAAAGTCCTGTCCCAGAAAAAAAAAAAAAACCCAGAGTGGCTTAAATGTAAGTCAGAAAGAAAACATCAGAAAAGCTCTTCTAGTTTCACAGGACTCAATAAGGAAAATAAAAATTTTTCTTAGGTTATGATGAGAGAAGAAAGACAAGACTGCAAAGACCTTCAGATAAAGCTTTCAGCTTCTAAGTAAGTCTCACAAGGGAGACCTACCAGTAAATGTGGGCGCTGTTAGCTCCTCGTCTCAGTTCATGAAGCTGTGATCCTGTGGCTGTGTCAAATATGCGAATCAAAGTGCCCTGGGTAAAACAAAGCATTCACAATCAAATTTATAAAATACCATTGAGGCCCTATAAAAGGAAATAAAACATGTTCAACATTCTTAGATTGATTAATAGTTACATTGCAGGTGTTATGGCATGCTCTAGACATTTTTTTAATAGAGAACAATCATATCATTTATGGGTTTATCATCTCCTGAAATTATATTTTTTCTATGATAAATCATGTAATGGAGTATAAAACATTTTTTTGTGAAAGTAAATTGAGGGAAGATGAAGGGGTTAAGTGGTGCTTTACATTTGATTCATAGCTCCTGAATGATAAAGTTAAGGTTTATTCTACATTTGTCCTTATAAATAATTGCACCGTTTTGTTCACACATGGTTTATACCACAGACTGTTATCTGTCAAGAATTATCATAATAAGAAGTTCTTACAATAGCATTTGACTCATATAGCTTAAGTTTACACTGAAAGCTCTACAGATTCTTATTATCAAGGGAATACAGTGAAGGAGAAAGCAGGTGAGGATGATTTACTCACAAAGCAAGCAGTGTGATTTGATTGAGCACAGATCCCTTAAATAACAAATTCCTCGAACTCATCCGTTTCCCCCTTCTGATTATCTCCTCATCTCCCTGTTATTTCTAGCTTTTTGTTGAACTACTTTGAAGTTAAGGCTAGTATTCTCCAAACAATCAGTCCTCAATTATAGAATAGAAAGACAATGATAGCCTCCCAAAAATTTGACAGACGGTGAGTTTAAAAAAATTTCTTTCAAACATTCCCAGATCTTAAATATTGATCAAGTGTACAATGCAACTTTTGTTATTTTCAAAACAAACCGTTCCTGTGGCTTTGTCTGGCCTGGGGCATGGGGCTTCAGCCTCATCCTGTTGTTAGAACTATTTTGAGCACAATTGTTGTTTCGTTTCAATTTCATGCACTTCTTTTTCAAATAGCACAAAAAAGAATGATAACCATTATCACCAACTGAGGATTGCTGGCAAGTTCTATGTCTTTATTGTTCTCACATTTGGTTTACAGATCTAATCAACAAGATATCCCCAGCAATCCTTTGATGCAAAATAAGGTGCCAATATACCATTTTTGCTCTTGCAACATAATTGGTTGACATATTTTTACTATGCTTACTTCAAGCTCTCGTTCTAACAACCATGGCACTACTGTAAGCAAGTAAGGAGGTTTTTCAATGATCTGTCCCTTAAGTCCAAAAATTTTCCGTTCCCACAGATGCAATTAACGTTGTTGCTTGACTTTAGCCATGCCTTATCAGGAAGAATACTAAGTGCCATTTCAGTGTAATTTTACACCGCGTTTGGGCTCAAGCCCTAAAATTTGATGTCCTTACCTATCAGCTTGATACAGAGATCGTCTCTGTGACACATTATTTAACAAGACTGCAAGAGTGATCTAGATGTCAACCCTGTTTACAATTCACATGATAGTTACAGCATAATTATACGTGAAACTAAGCTACATTTAAAATTCTTTGAAAGTATAATTCTATGTCTTTATATGATGACGACACAATGTCATTGAGTTGACTATTTACTTCGAAATCGTTTCATTTCTCTAGCTCACGGCAATAAACTTATGGATAAATTTAAACAATTACCGATACATTACTTATGTTGCCTAACAAATAAAAGGGATCAAAGTTATTCTTAGTATGACATTGTTCAGCCCCACTAAACTCCCAATCGTCTCAACACCCTTTCATTGAGTAGATACAATTTGTTGACAGATACCCTAGCCTTGATCCTTGGTTGCCAGCGAGAGAGATAACCCGTCTTTCATCCCATCTAACTGTCGCCTAGTTTGGTGAACCCAGCCCCAGTTTCTGTTAGTGCCTCCTGGTCTAAATGTTGCCAAGGCTTCAAAAGGGCTGACTAAGAATAACTTGGTTCATCCCATGTGTACAAGACATGAGCACTGTTGACAAGTAAAGCTGTCTAGGACCACTCCTTGCTCAATCAATTTGTACATGGGTGCAAAAAAAGCTGGTGGGTATTAGAGGAAGATCTCTTTTTTGATATTGGAATTTAAATAGCTCATTAGGTAGAGCATTGGATGAACAATGAGGAGTTTTGGGTTCAATCTCATGTCAAGTCCTCTGGTGAAAATAGGTCTTGCTTTGCCTTAACAGAAAGCTCCTACCTGGGATAAAGATTATTCAAGAACAAGCAATGGTTTATGAACTTTAACCTTAGAATGAACTTACCCCTAGCTAGAAAGAAATTTGTGAACGTACTCTGAATCTAGACCTACAGATAGATCTCGCATCAAGTGTTTCAGATCTGGTAAAGCTTGGGTTTGGAGATAAGTTTTAACATAAAATGGGAATGACAGGTCAGTTTTTTTGGGGATATGTTATTTCAATTCACTATTTGAAATGCTATTAACAGGGAAAATGCGACAAATCAGGTATCCTTGTAAAGCTTGAAACTGTATAGAAGTAACTAAGAAAATACAAAGCCTCTAAATGTTGTTCATGTACTTAAAAATATTCGCAGTAAGCTGTCCCAAACATTGGTGAGTCCACAGTCCCCATGCTAAAAAAATCATCTCCATATTGTTCAAGATAAGGCCTGATTTAAATGCTCTCACCAAAAACAAAAATAAATGGTATCAAAGAAATATCAAATTTAAATCCTTTCTTTCCTTTTTTTTTTCAGTGTCCATTTGAATCCGATTTTCATAAGGACTATAAGGCATATAGGAAGTAAATCGACTACCCATTCATTAAATTTGGTTACTGCTTATAGATATTACAAAACGGCTTCCATGAAGATATCGAAATTCCCTGATGAATTCGAGGAATCTGTGCTCACTTGTAATTCACTATCATTTTTAAGTCATGAGTTATAAGATACGGAAAGACATACTTTCTCCGATGCTGTGGCAAGCTTTGTGCCTTGCAGATTCATGGCCAGACAGACAAGGTTGGCTTCATGAGCAAGAATGTCCAGCGGAGGTTTTTCTGTATCTGCAAGGTCGATGATCTGTACATGGCCAGACTTGCGAGCAGGGAATGCCAGCAGAGAATTATTGCTGTTGGGACACATTACACACAGGCCTGCCGGAACGAGAAACATGCTCTGAATGTGGTTGAATTGGCTGATTTTGGCAATTTAGTAAGGTGGTGATCAGCTGATATTACCAGCCTGTCTCAGGCAATATAAGAATAGGGAAACAAAATTTACAATGAAAATCAATTAGAATTTATGTTTATATGCAAAGCCTTGGAAAGACATTACAAGTAAGTAATCTTATAGTTTATTTACCCTTAAATGTTTTGAAGCCTTGTTCTTTCTTGAAACTTGAATGTAGCTTTGTATATTTAAAATAAATTTACACAGTTTGCCAGTATATTGGTTGTCAATGTCGAAAACAAAATTAAGGCTCCACGGTAGGCAAATTTTTGTTACAACAACACCATAATTAACATTTCAATAAAAGCAGCAATTTAAACTAGTGTTTACAGAAAAAAAAAAAAAACCAAGCACAAAAACTTTTAAATGCATTCTCTTGCCTGTCAAAAAAAATTAGTGAGAAAGAGAATTTAATAATTAAGAGATATGCAGAAGCTAGAGATCATCTAAACTAAGAAGCAAGAAATTAAGATTGCTACCAATTTAGTCATTGGAAGGATAAACAGCCCAACAGAGACTGCTTGGGTGATCAGAGGGAATTGATATAGTGTAAAACCTTAGAAGGAGATAAGGCATTTCACACCTTCTCTAGGATTTATATGAATCTTATTTTCTTCAAGACACAATTTTCTCTTCAAATGACAGTATGAAGCCCATCACTGAAAGACTCTTTAGACCTTAATCCACACACTTTACAATCAATCAATCAACGCTTGATTTTGATGAAGAATCTGATAATGGATTAATTTTTTACAATGACTGATAAATGAGAGAGCAATGTAAGAACCACCTATTTCAATTCAGTGTGGCAGTAAATTCTAAAGTTTCACAGAGAACCCAAGTAATACTCTCCAATCTGTTCAACATTGTTATTATATTCTTTTTTTATTCTTAATTATCCTGACCAAAGTATTGCCTCAGAAGAGCAGAAGTCATGTAAATAATAAAATAGAACAAAAAGATATCAAGTAGGGTAAATAGTTGTTGGATCAAAATAATAACAAAAGGCATAATTATAAACTTTCAACAAATTAGAGAGACAAACCTTTCTGATTATATCCTGTTTCGAACACATGCAACTGTTGCGGATTTTGTGTAAATGTGTAGACTTTGATCATATTGTCCAAGGCCACGACAATCCTTTTAAAGTAAACAGCAAAGTTAAAAGTTACAAGATAAAAGTGACATGAAATAATGAAGCAATTCAAAAATAATTGTATCACTGCCATTGGATTTCATTTCAATTAGCTTAAGGGAATTGAAAGATAAAAATATTTTTTTACACAGAGTATTCCAAATAAAGACCATGCTGTGAAACTTTGATAAACCAACATTATAAGTGATGATGCTAGCAAAGATATAAAACGATGATTTTGAAAACTACACAACTTTCCTCTCGAAATGGCATAAAACACTAGTACTGCTTTAGGCAGAGTAGAGAATCAGACTATCTAAACGCATTGTACTTGGTCAGATTAAGATATATTCAAAATTTTACCATAGTAAACTACCAATTATTCTTTTTATTACAAAGCACTGCACAAAAACATATCATGCTTCAAGATGATATTCATTTTTCAAGCATAAAAATGGCATCAGAGAATGCAGATTCAATTTAATGCATCTGCTTCCATTACAATGATACACATCTAAACCGTGGCACAGTATAGATAACCTGTCTCGTCGTAGTCTGACACTGCGCACATCTGACGAAAACTCAAGCTCTATGACATGTTTCTTTTTCAGGTCATCCCACACCATAACTGAAAAAAAGAAACGTAGAAAGATATAACTTACAGCTTCATATAACAAAAAATGAGATCATTCTTCACCAAATGTTGTTCCTGAGTTTAAAGTTTGAAATATTACATAGTGAAGAAATATGAGCTTGGTAAGTAGGAAGAAATTTAAGCTGCAGCACTTGGCTGTTAAAACCGAAAAAATATTCCGTATTTTTTAATCTAAAAAAATTAATAACATTATACCTTTACTAATGGAGGGAGTTTTCATTCTAAATGACTCAAACCAAGCAACATTTAATGAAGTTTTACAATCAACAAAAAGCTATATCAGTCACCTTTATTGGGCGGATACTTGGGATTCCTCCCACCACCAACAAGTGCCAGGTAATTGCAGCGAAACAGCATTTCAACATGGCCGATTCCCCCATCTGAGAAATCTGAACAATTCAATTGAAAAGACACATGTTTTGATCACATTATACAACAAACACAAAAAAAATAATTTCAGAAACTTTGACAAAATACCAAAAACTGATCAATAATTATATTTTCATTCAAATGGGAGTAAATAGTTATTCATTCTGGATATTTCCTACATCTATTCACAAAGGACAAAAATCAATATTGATTAAAAAAACAAACAATGAAATAGATATTTTTCAAAGAAATATCCATTTCAATTTTTTTACAGAACATCTGTTAGGGTTATGAATTTGGCAATTTAAGTACACAAGGAAGGAGGAAATTTTAAGAAATAAATTCAAATACCTTGTCTTTCTTTCTCTTTCAATGGATCTGCATTGTATACACGAAAGCCACTCTCCATTCCGCAAGAAAAACATCCTATTGTGAGGGTAGCAGTAGCAT
>JAWDGP010000269.1:300000-345000 GCA_033675545.1 Elysia crispata
TGTGGGGTTGGTCCTTCTTTGCGGGTTCAATTCCGACACAGTTTGAGGTAATAAGGCCTTATCTTTTCAGCTCCACATCTCCCAATGTGAGGTTAAATTTGGCTATTCATAGGCTTGGGATCACCTTTTAGTGAACGGATGATACATAACAACTTTCAAACAACCTGACCACCCCCACCAGAAAGCCCAAGGCATCTTTCGGAAGCAAAAATATCCTTATTGTTGGCCCAATCTTGTGCTATCTGATCTGGATCACAGAGATAAAAGGGTTATTTTACTGCCTCGTTGTACTAAAGGCACTAAAATTTTATACATCGAGAGGCTTCTCCAAAGTAATTTCAATTTCTGAGCACAAAAGAGACATCAGAAAGTTGTTTGACTTGCGCGGCATTTTTAGGCAAACTAATTTTGTACTGGGTGGGGTAAAAAAAAAAAAGGTGAGGTTTTTCTCAGGAAACATTACAGCTACTTTGCACAGCTTGGATTTAACTTGAGAGCCTAAACCTATCGCATGAGAAGCCCACAGCCCATTACAAAATCACCCTAGCAAATGAAGAAAAAGAAGTAGAAGAAGAATACCGTATCTTTACAGAGTCTGGTATCGGTGTTCTTGCTTGATTATGTATGTTGTGTGTTGCATAATGCGTCACCTATCAATGATATAACAGCGCGCAGGTCCCGTGGTCTGAGCGAGGACACACATTGCGATTAATCCATTCATAGTGGCGTGACCCTATAGGGGTCATTCAGAATCAGAGTGCGAGGTTCGTTTCCGGACATAAGCGTGTTGTGTTGCCCTTAGTTGCCTTACTAAGTGTAGTTTCGATAGTAGTATCGTACGATGCGTGTCGTATTGCATAGGAAATCTATAATCTACACTTAGACTTTGGGTTCCATTACTACCATGGTTGTAAAATATAGGTTTTAATAAGTTTACACCTACATAAAATGGCGATCAGAGGCGAAAGTTGTGGATGGAAAGCGATAGTATTTTCTTGCCGTTTCTTTGGAATAACAACTGCTCTCGGTAAGTCAGATAACTCTAGACCTATAGATCTTGAAATCTGTACCAAGACTAGGTTTACGTCAGATTCCTCTAAGATAGATCCAAATTATCTAGATCTAGATTTAGAACTAGTTTAGAATCGATATTAATTAGATCTAAATCTAGAATCACTATAATGTCTACATTTTGCTAGGAACCATCTGAATTATTAGATCTTCTCATTTAAATGCTGGTGCAACCGATTGACTTTCTAGACTAATCCAAATTAGATCCAGATCAAGCTGTAAGGGCAGCGAAGCAAAACGCCAGGATTATGTGTACACAAACGTACAATTCAATCAATAAGGATCAGGCCATCTAGCCGAGGTCATCACGACATTGTCAATTAATCCTGTTTTTTTTTTTCATTCAAAGATTCGAATGTGATATTATTTGACTATTCTTACTTAGGCTCAATTAAACTGTATTACAGGTGAACTAGTCTTGAGCAGCATTGACATTTGTAACACATAAGAAATCAAGAAGATGAATCATATTCATTGCCCCTCTTACAGTCCCATTCTCCCAGTTTTATATTATGTACATTTTTCGGTGAAGAATGTCATCTCTAAATTGCCTCTGTAGTACATCCCAGCATGATAGCTCTATGAAAATATTGTTCTTTCCTAAAACAAGCTTCTTCAAAGTACTTCTAAAATAGAACTCCAATCTTAAGTGGAACAGCATTTAACATTAAAACAAATAAATATCACCCTTTAACAAGCGTTGATCCCTTTAAGGTGGGCATTTACTATGTATCTAACTTAAATATTATTGAGGTACCAGTTTTGAGATTGATAGCTCAATCAAAATAGTGCTAGACTGGCAATTCTAAGTCAAGTTTTCCCTTCTTGTTACAAAGCTCTTTTCTCTAACTTTCTTAATGAGGCCATTTTAAGCTTAACTCGTATAATGTAAATAATTCCAGTGAAATGGAGCCTAGTTTGAGTTAATTATGCCAATGGATTTTTAAAGAACACTCTCACATTCAAAGTGATGTGGGCTTGACAGGATTTAAAACTGCTCCATCTCTCTTGTGATTCAATGTATTTATTAAAAAAAAGAGAAAAGGAATAGAAAAGCATTGGCATTTAGGAATTCATGTTGGATATTCATAAAATTATTATAGTTTAGAGTGTAACATCGTAGTCTTAGCAAGTAATTTGGGATTTTTGGGGATGGTTATTTTAAGGTGTTCATATTTTTATTCTTTCAGATCTGATTTCTCTTGTCTAATTTTCCATTTCAGTGTTGTGGGGAGTCGGAGTTGAGTTTCTTTATTATGGCATGTTCTTTGGAATCTTCTTTTTGTGAGTATGGAACAAAAGATAATCCTTATCCAACTTTTTGTTTTATAAGTAGATAATTGAGTTGAACATCTCTTATTCTAGATACCTACAATTTCTGATTTAAAAAAAAAACAACAACAATGTTAACAAAAAATTGTCAAAATTCTTTATACCATTTTATATTATAATTTTTGTGTCAAAAAAAAATACCTAACTTGTATAAGATAACACCTATGATCAAATATAAATGCTAATATAATTTATTAGCTCTAGAATATCAAGGAAAGATAAAATAAAGAAAAAAAGTGTCTGAATCTTGTTGACTCATTGTTCAACCACTAGCTCAAAAAAGAAAGATAATCACAGACAGTTTTTTTTGCATCAGTCCTTTAAATTTTCTATCAAATCACTCTATTTGTATGGTACACTTAAGTTGACATAATGAATTGTTATGGCAAGTCATAGATCATCGATTTTAAACACTACCTTAGATGATGAAGGCTAATTATGATACGATTGAATGCAGAAAATTGATTCATTAAAATAACAAAAAATGTATGTTTTGGATATTGTACTGGCCTTCTTTTCTATACCTTGGTGAAATCTTTTGTATTAAAATTATTGTCCTATGATTGTGTTTTTTCTTTTCTTTGCCTCAGAGCTGTTGCTATATTATTATCCTTCCTGGAGACTGTGTTTTTACTAGACCATGTTGTGGAAATTTGTGTAAGGTAAGTGGGCCCATCCTTTCCTTGTCATGTCTCAACTGGAAGTCAAACACAGACAAAAAAAGTTTTCAATATCTCCATACCTCTTGCTCTCAACCTTTTTTTTCTGTTCGTGGTTGTCTGTCTGTTTCTCATATTGTTTCTCACATAAAAAAAAAGTAATCACTGTGACCTTTACTTTAATTTCTTATATCATATCTTTTAATCATGAGTTTATTCACTTTTGTGTGTATTATTTATTCAATATGAATTTTTTTTTTTGACAATCAATCATTTTTATGGCTACTCAATGCAATACTTTTCCTGAGGCTGACTCACATTAGCTCTTTTTGTTTCATATCATTATATAAATATCCCTATTATTTTCTCAGCCGTACAAGCATAATTGTGCGGCTATGGGATGTTGTATTGTGGTTGGATGACTGGAAGAAAGGAGCTCTCTACTTCGTCTTTCTCGCTCCACCTTGCTTTGTGCGACCATTTGAGGCATTATTAGGTGTTATATCAGGTATGTTCTAGTCTTGGCTTACTTGATACTCTTACAATTATGTTACTGACCTGACTCTTTTTTTTTTTTTAAATAAAGTAAAAAAGGCAATGAGACAAACTCAAAGTATTGTTTAATGGCACTAAAATAGTGAAAATAAACCCATGATGTAATGAAAGAGGAAGAGGGCTGTAACAAAGCTGCATCCAAGCTGACATAAACATTCAAGGTATGAATAAACTGAAGGAAATGGGGAAATTCTTCAAGGAAGAGGGTGTCATGCAGAATTTAGGTGATATTCTAGTGGCAAGCATGCATCTACAAATAAATTTTCTTATTTTTATTTTTTTGTTTATTATCATCTTCCAGGAATACTGTTGGTCATCACAGGAATTTTGTACATGCTCAAAACATTTAAAACCAATAAAGATGTAGAAGAAACAAGTTTTGAAGCAAATACTACATATGACAGGTAAATTGTCTTTACCATTCTCATATGAAACTTTGAACTTTTCAGTGTGCATATAATGCAAAAACACAACTTTTTTTACTTGAGGTAGATGAGTGTGAGATCAGCATTTGCACAGGGACAAAGTTTTATCAGACTTTAAACACATCAGGGGCAACTGGGGTTCGCAAGTAGAAAAAGCAGCCAATTCCTAAGAACAAATATTATAGAAATCAATTATTTCAAACTTAGAAAGCTTATGCCTTTGTTGCAAAAATGAATGCACGCCTTTTTTTCCTTCTAATAATTCACTTTTGCGATACAATTCCTTAGAAAATAGAGACATTACTGTTATGATAAGCTTATGAAAAAAGAAAAGAATATTATAATTATGTAACTTTCATTTCCATTTCTCTGCAAACAAACCATTTGCGACCCAAAAAGTTTAATCGCCTACAAAAGTTGAAAGCTCAAGAACTAAGTCCTCTTTTCCTCATTAATTTTTTTTTTTTCATGTAATGATGCAAATTGTAAGTACCCCATTGAGGCATTAACTTATGGCATCATGAGTATTTTAACCTGTTATTATTTGTTAGGGGCATGAACTTGATTAGTTCTGAAAGAAATGCTTTGAGAATGAGGATTAGTAAGTTTAAAGATGGAAGCAAAGTCAGCCACAAGTCTTAATTTGATTTGATTGAAAATTTTCTAATGAGATGTTCAGGCTGTGTGAAGTTCTTTTCAAGAGTATAAATAATAATTAAAAAAAAAATGCATATTTCATGGTGCATATAATTTTCTCCATATAAGTGTGTATCTCGCTTGATGGGAATTTCACAAGAGCCTGTCTCTTATACTATGAAAGATAAACCTGAACATTGGCATTGCTTTTGCTTTCCCATATTAAGAGCTAGTATTTCATACTATAGATTTGAAGACGGGCCGGAGGACCTGGAAGCAACTATATCAAATCCTGTGTCAGGACCAACAGGAGCGGGCATGATGAGTGTGGCAGACCAGTCAGAGATTTTGGACTTGTAGCCCATGCCTCTCATCCCTTTCCCCCCACTGTATGTGAGAGCTAAGTTCCAAGATCTACGTCAAGTTAGAAGGCTTGGTTTGAAGTTTGTATAATAATGTAATATCTGAGATTCCTACACCAACTTTGAATTTATATATGTGTTATAATCTAACAAAACATCCCCTTGTGGTGGAGCTTAACGGAAACAAAAGGAAGAGATGTTTTGTGCTACTCAACATTCATGCTTTACAGTTTCAATGTGATTTTTAATTTCCTTCTTACATTGCTCAAAAATTAACTTCACTTATTACTCTCAAAGAGGAAATTTAAAATGAGCTGTTTTAGGAATCGATGCTTATTTTCTTCCTAAAGCACTGCATGTTTTGGCTGTTTTTCTCCTTTCTCTGCTGAACATGATACCTTGATCTGAATGATAACTTGATCTGCCTAGCTTTAATCCTCCCTCTGTAAATATGGAGATCAATAAGAGAGTCAAAAAGAACAAAAAGCCTGGTAGTGGTCAGACTCTGGGTTCTGGATTCTCACAAGTTGATTTTCAAACTGATAATAAACTTTGATAAAGCATCAATTGAAAACTTACATCAATAAGTGCCATTAATTTAGAATCATTATCAATACAGCTTATGTCTTCATACTTTGCTCACCAATCTGAAATACTTTTTCTTCCTCATAGGGACAGCAGACTTTTCTTCTTTAGAAAATTCCTTTATCAAAGAAAGCCGTACCAAAAAAATCTAAAATCAGTGAAATGAACTTTTCTTATCACGTTTATCAATGTTCTAATCCTTTTCTCCAGTGTTTTGCCTATATAACATTTTTCTGCTCCGAGAAAAGATCAGCTTGAAAAAAAAAATACTTTCTCCCCGGAATTACTTTTTGTATGCAAGTTAAGTGGTTTTATGATGATGATAGCATTAATGATTTTTATATATTTAGTTTAAAAAAAATTATTTACAATGGATTTTCGGCCTTTATGGTGAATGCTTTTATCGCACTGTTACTTTGACTTAAAAGGCCAGCAGTTAAAGTTTGTAGGATAATACATATGTATGCAAAGTTTCTATATTCCTGTAAGAGAGACATAGATGAATTAAATGGAAAAGTCTCAAGCTAGAACAAGACTAAATGCTCTTTTCATTTTAATGAAGCAATGGTGTTGGTCTGTTAGACTCTAAAATTTTCTCTAAGGGAATACTCCTAGGCTGATCCTTTTCAAATTATTTACTTTTTTATTTACGGTGTGTAGGACTTATCATGGGACAATATCATTATTGTGTTGAATCAGAACTGAGATTAATCATTCTATGCAAGTATTTTTGAACTTGGATCATAATGTTAAAGGTATTTGCATTAGTATGATTTTTTTTATTACATATGTGAACACTTATTTTGGATATTTGTATAAAAAAATGCTGTTATTGTGGCTTACCATGTTGGCTTTTTGAATTTATCAGCTGTGCCATAACCCTATGTTGGATTGCTGTTCTCAAAAAGCTCTTCTTGTGCTCAGATCTGATTTTAATCTTTTATTTTTTATTTTTTGTATGGTTAAGTTTGTCACATTTTAAGTCCTTAAAATGCAAATTGTGCCTTATGTGAATATTGCATATGCCCTTTTGTATGTGGTTCTGGTTGAAATATGTTGAATTCATGACGACCCACAAGAATTCAAGAAATCTCTAGGTGCAGACTCCCTTGATTGTTTAGAATATCAAGAGGCCAAAAATTCTCATGCTGCCAAGATAATTTAGTCATCAATATATGCCATCTACAGGGACTAAATAGTTAAAAAAAAAGTTGCTTTCAAAATGTGGAGTTTTCTGCATTTTAAAGTCCGTACATTATTTCATATTACTGACTAGTCTTCACTAGATAACCAAAGGCATCAAATGTCTCCACAGTAATGCAATAGATAAATTCAGAACCTTTTTGAAATAGGTGTTAAAGTTTTGTAAACTTTTTACATGGCACTTTTTTAAAAATCGTTTTTGCTAAAAACTATCCTACTTCAAATTTGTAATCACAGGAATTCTAAAAAATAATAACTTTCAGTTTTTAAACTAAAACAGCGCAGAAAACAAGGTTAAGATTAAGAAGATATTAACCATGGATTTTTTTATCATTCTTAAATAAGGATACGATACTCGTAGCAAAGAAATTGTTGCTTTGTGCTAATTCCTCAATACATATACACATTTATTCTAAGATATCCTGGAGACAGATAAGTGTGAGGAAAAATGAAATTTAAAAAAAAAATATTTGCAAAAAGGTTGACAGATCCATCTTGAAACATGCATTCTTTTTCTTGTGTCAAAAACTTGCTCATAAGAGCAATCCCCAAGTCATGGGTAGGAATGCGGGTAAACAATTTTAAAGTATTTGTTCGACCTCAGATGCACAGGTGTTTAACCTTACTATTGGTTTTGTCTGAGACAAGATCTGTATTATTTTCTCCTACCATTGTAGGATAAGAACTCAAGGATATAAAAAAAGTATTATTTACCTGTATGCCTTAATATTTCTTTCAATCTCTAAATCTGACTGGTTTTCTTTAGCTCGAGATTTACTTGTATATTTAAATACCTCAATTTGATTAGGATGGTATGTGATTCAAAACTATTTGTTTGAAGTGTAAGACATCAGTTTTAACCTTGCGATTGAATTTGTATGAGTCAAGATGTGTGTGTGTGTGTGTGTTTTTTTTCCTCCTACCTTTGTAGGATAAGAACTCAAGGGTATTAAGAATTCATTATTCACCTGTGTACCTCATTTGTTTTTGTTTATTTGAAACCCTAGATCTGATAAGTTTTCTCTAGCTCAAGATATAGGCATATGCTTAAATGTCTCAGTCTAATTAGCTTTTTCAATCTAGGATATGATAATATTTTTTTCATCCTGTGATTGGGTTTTTTTTTTTTTTCACTCTCCAGATCTGAAATGTTTTTGTTTAAATCTTTATATTGCACTTTTGATACCCATCCATATGAGATGCAGTGTGGATGCACTCTGTTTTTTTTTTATGTTTGTTTACAGTATTCCTTGTTGCTCCTTTTCTGACACCTGTATAAGACTTCTTTTTTATTTGTTTTATTTCTTTCTATTTCTCTCTAAATTAAAAGAAAATTGTTTTGCTCTGGGGGAATCTTTTTCTGAACCTCGATTTGCTTGATTTTTGATACATGTATTACGTAAGTTTGAGACATATGTGACAATGACACCAGTTATGAATATGTTTTTTTGTTTGTTTTTTTTTTCAAGTGCTGATATAAAAATTATATTCAGTACTAATTGGTATGTTCAAACATTTTTTTCATTCATGGTTTTGCACTGCACTTTGGTAGTTTAAGGCCTGAGTTTCATCGGTTTATAAAGTAATGTTCTCTGTGTTGCGGATTGTTGCTCTCAGAATTCCAAGTGTTTTGTCATTGTCAACCACCGAACCTTCTTGTGAAACATATCTGAAGCAGTCCTGTTTTTGATGCATTGTTGATGCTTTTTTTTTTTTTTTTTTTTTTCGTTTACCTCCCCTTAATCAGTGCCTTAAATGTTGTTTCTCAAAGTTTTCTGTATTTGGAGCAATTTTGGATGCGCATTTCCTTTATAATACAGTGTATCTTGTTAATCTTCATGCTGACTTTTTTTTTTAAATATTGATTTTAAGATGCTTTTTAGCTCTGAATAATGTTATTTATTATATCTGAATGACTCATTTAATCAGTGAAACAAAAAAAAAAAAAGGATACCACTGAAAGTTGATGTGTTTTTATGTATAATTAGAAGACTTTTTTTTCTCTGTCATGTCATTTAACTTTTATATAATTGAGACAATAAAAAGTTTGATCAAAGATACTCTGTGTTGTACATAAAGCTTTTTGTAATTCTGTAAATCAATGTGATCTGCGAAAAAAATTCTCTAAATTGTTGTTTTAAACAAAAAAAAAAGCACAAAAAATTCAGTCCTTGCATCATAAGAGAGCACGGATCTTAGCGAAAATATATCTCCTGTTTAACAAAACTGAAAAAAAAATGTTTCTTTTTACCTGATGGTAAGACCGTATTTTTGATGAAAGTTGGGAAAAAATGGTATCCCAAACCTATTCGCAAATGGCCCATATTTTCAATATTGCAAGATGTATACTTTTATCTCAAACGCTGTTGTATTTAATTACATGGCAACTTGCACATTGGATTGTGTACTGATAAAGTTGACAAACCTGTTTGGCAGAGCTGTTTGGGTGTTGTCTATTTGAAAATGGTGAACTTTTCCAAAAGCATGTTTTTGAGCATGGGCTCCCACAAGGCGGTAGCACTGAAATATTAAACAATAATAAGACCCTTCAATAGGCTTTATTGACGTCTCTAGGTCAGCGAAAGAAGTACAAGGTTTTCCACCAGTATCTCTAACTAAATTACTGCAAAACCAACGATTGTCAATAGTGAAGAACTTAGATAATGAAGAGCTTACATTAATCATAGCATAATTCTCACACATAATAAGTGAAGTGGGGACAAGAACAAGTTTTTTTTAGAGAGAAGAGGAAATCTGGGCAAAAAAAAAAAATTTGGTGATGTATTGAATATCACAGTATTTACTGTATGAAGAGGATTTAATTTTCATTAGATAAATCCAATATATCTCCCAAGCCCTTGTAACGGATATTTGAAAACCAACTGTTAAAACTTGTGCTTAAATGTTTGCTTTTTATTTTGTGGGGCTCAAGATCCTTAGGTAATGGTCAATTGTACCAGGAATGTAGAAGAAGAAGAAGAAGAAGAATGTCACTGGTATATCTGACTGCACAGGTTGCCACAAGGTTGGTTGGGATTAAGAACTTTTTGATTTCCCATCTTAAAAATAGATATCTTGTAGTGCCCTTGGTACTCACATCTATTCTTTTTTAACACTTTGCAGGTGGGATTACTATGTATGGATACCACCTTAAGTTGTGGGTAAATGCTTTAAATGGACTAATGCCCTGTCCAAAGCATGGTTGAGACCTATATCTGAACTTATTTTTTTTTAACCCTCAATTTATACTTTCAAAAAAAAAAAAAATTCTTGTCCAAACAATGAGGGGTGCAGACTGTGCTATATATTATATGTATTGCCTTTCTAATTTTATCTTATCAAACAAAACACAAAACAACATTGTGAACCTCATAAAGAACAACAAAGAAGGATCCTTTAAGGTAACCAGATTTGTTATTTCTTTTCTCCGTTTTTATTATTAAAATCACTTTTAAAATATAGCATTGACACCAAAATATTTAGACATATGAATTCTCAATGAAAATTGATGGGATCTTTAAAAAAGATATAGAAACAAAGAAGAAAAAGAAAAGAAAATTAAAATAAAACCAAGAAAATAAGGTATACTACGAATTAAAAAAAGAAAAAGCCCACATAATAAAAGGAGGCAATATTAATTTTTCTGTTTCTCAGGAGTCATTTCAATCAGCGCATTCTTCATAACAGTCTCGCTACTGTCACTCTATTCTAATTTCCATACTAGACTTGTAAAAAGCCTTAAAGCAAAGTACACATTGGAATGAAAACAATTTATCAAGAAATAGATGACATTTTTAGTCATGCTATGACCAGTATAAAAATGTGTATTTTACAGAAGAAAAAAAAGTACATCTAAGATAATACTTCTCTCTAAAATGACAAAATGTTACATACATAGATAATACTAACTTAGTGGAACAAGCACTCATAGAATTCTTGATCTGTCTAGCAATTACATGATATTAGCACACCCAATTCTCTTGCACAGGAAATCTGTATAAACTGCTCTAAATAAATCTGGAAATGATTTTAGACATTATAGAGACTCCACAGGTCTTAAACCTACTTCGAAATGCAACAAAAAGACAATTCAATAGCATCAAGACAAAAAAAAAAGGTTTATTATGAGTTGAAGTGAATCTCAACTGTGCCTCTCATATATCCCATCATGACCTCACAAATTTTACGCGCACAGTGGCAAATTTTCATGGTATTTACCAGCAGTTCACTGCATATGAATATATTTTGTCTTTGGTGCTATATGTGGCACTACTTATAAAATGTGGTTTGCACAAAGAAGTAAACAGAAAAAAAAAGATCTTTTTTCAGAGTCTCTTAAAGCTGTGACAGTTATATCTTTTTGTTTTATAAAAAATTTATAATTAGAGTATAAAATAAAATGTGCATAAAAAAGAAGGTGGCTTAACAATAGATGGATGAATAGATCTTGCTGCCTTATTTGTATGAGATTACCACTAATCAGCAAGTATTTCTTAACAACTGATAGTAATAGAAAGCTAACGAGAATTTATGATAAACAAAGGCAGTCAAAGAAAAGGAAAAGTAAAAGAAAATAATGTTTATGTATTAAAGCCGTTGATAATAAATCCTCAGTAGAAACAAAAAGGTATTTGAAAACAGTAAAAAAAAGAAAGTTCATGTACGACCTGAAGAAGTAACTAAAAAGCTAATCTTGACATACACATACACACTCACAAAAAAAAACAACAACTAAAAATGAGCAAAGCAGATCAAGAAGAATCTTCGCAACTTTCAATGATGTTGCACATCGTATATATACAATAACTACAGCCACAGCAGCCAGAAACACAACTGATGGGTACAGCTTACCACAATGAGAGCTGAACCTGTTCTAAAATCTAACATCATCTCAGAAAAATTAGTTTGAGCAAACCAAGCATAATTACTTCCTGCAAGTTACGAACTGAAGAAAAATTCAGAAATGTCAAGTTTGCCATTCACATACTCAAATTCAAACACTTAGAGGAAGATGGAAGTATACGACTAACAAAAAAAAACCAAAGTAAATCTTTTTCTTTTGTAGCACTGAAAGCGGACTGTCAAAAGAAGAAGTGTAATTTTTTTAAAATATTAAAAAGGGTCATTCTATTTAAAAACTTTAAGAGCAGTTGCATACCCTTGTCTTAAATGTAAAAAAATATGCAAAAAATTTCTTGTAGGAAAAAAGAAAACAAAAATAAGTAGACATGAGGTGATTCCAAAGCATAAGGCTACATTGGGTGAAAAATGTGGCATTAACAAACCATGCATTTCCTTTACATATGTACAATATCAGGCATATTCTTGCACTTTGCAATCAACAAGGGATAGGGTTCTGGGGAGAGAGAGGATAATCAACAGCCAGGCCATTTTGTCTAACAGTGTCATTCGATGTCTCATGATAACAGACAGTCTTAATATAACATCATTAACAACAACAAAGACAACAGAAACACGAAGGAGAAAAAAACCCAAACACCCTCATCTACTGCATTAATCAGGCACATCCAGTTTGACCCAGCACTTTGCTCCTTAACTTGCTGACTGTTTGAACCTCTTGAGCACTACTCTTCTCCAAGATTTTTCAAAAAATACACTTTAAGTTACACAATCTATTGCAACTCTTGCAGGAATGAAAGCTGCAAAGCTTAATAATAATAAAAAAAACCCAAACAAACAAACTATAAGCAAAAAAAATTAAAAAAAAATTTTTCAACATAATAATGCCACAACTACTGGTCCTTTCTCTGTTTGTTTTTTTCTCCAATACTGTTATGGCACTGAACTGAGCCCGATCAAGTATTTATGCTGCCAAGTTGATGATGATAAAAACATGCTACATAAAAATTAATTTCTTGTTTTGCTGATGAACTTTAAAATAATTTGTTTCAAGTGTTCATTCCATTCACACCGGATTACTGGCACAAGGGATTCACAAAAATCATAGACATATATGTATGTATGTTTTAAGAGCGTGTTATTTCAGTCAAAGCCTTCAAACTAAATATTGTTTCTGATCTGAGATCCACATGAAGTGTGTGACTTTTCCGTTTGAAAGTCAAAACATGAAAAACAACTGTATAAAAAAATTTCCGAGAAATGCACCAGGTCAATTTAAGATTATAACTTTTTCTGATAATCTCAGTTAAAGAATCTAATCTGATGCTTTTCTCTATTAACTTGATTGAAAGTAATCTATCACCAAAGGCCTAGAACTAGTAACAGTGCACAGGTTTGATCACCCTTTAAACATGACAAAATAAACCAAAACTAACCTAAAAGTACATATGATCGATATAGGAGTAGGGAAGCAAAAAACTACATTGCACATGCAAGGCCATTTAAGACCCAGATGAAACAATGGCTTCTCATTGGGTAACTTTTACTATGTCTCAAATTATACACTAGAAATATACTCTGCATGTTTTTTTTAAATATAAGAGTAATAAATGCACACAAAAAAATCAACTAATTTATGTGCGGTTAACATATTATGAAACAAGTTTGACTGGAATAAAAAGAGAAGAGAAAAACAACATGCTTGAAATACTCATTCATGCATTGCCGATGAGGCTCAGCTGCCTTTGTTTAAACAAATTTTGAAACAATTATCGTGAGAAAAATCATCATAGGTTATGTATCTGAACTTCCAGTTTAGAGAAACTTTTACTTGTGATTATCATTAGTTCCTACATGCAAGACCAACTAAAACGCTGATAAAAAAAAATTCAGAGTTCTATTAGCTTCCTGAAACTAAGTTATTTCCACTGGGTTCTATATCATATAGTGATCTTAATCTCTATGCTTGAACTTCTTCATGTAGTTATCTAATCTTGCTTTCTTCAAGTAAAACTTAAGTTATATCATGTGTAAAATCTCATGTTCCAAGTGCAGATTGGGAAAAATCATTAAGACTGGTACAAAGGCAATTGTGGATCAATTTTCATGATCGGACATGGGTATAAACACTGCATTTTGTTTTACATTAACATATGAGAGCTGGGGCCATACACAACAATAGCAGGAGGAGGGCTATCCTACCCCCCCACCCCCTCCCTGTCCTACTCCATCATATTCATTTGACAAAACATAAAACATCTCATATATCTACACAGCACAGGAGGGAACACACATATAACTCAAGGAATTGCAGCCCAATTATAGCACCTCAACATAGTCATATAAAAATATAAAGTGCAGGCATCCGATTCCAATGAAGTAAAAATTTGCTATTGACTCCTGCTCAGCTCAACAAAAACAGATCATGTATGTGTAAATTCTGGGCTTTGGGAGGGGGAGGAGGAGGGGGACACAATTTTGGCAGCACTCACAACGATTTAAGTAAAGTTTCTTTTCCTACCAAACTACCCAACTTATCTTATAATGTATAGATATAACTTATGAGACATTGTTTTAACAGCAATGAGAATATTGCAGTGGCATGAGCATAAAAAAGAAAACATGTCCTCAGGAGGCCTAAACCCCCCAACATGGGTTTTATTGCACTTTTACCATATCAATCTCAAGCGAAAACTAGTCATAATGAGTAAAACCTTCTGCCCACGGATTGCCACCATTAAAAAGAATGGAGTTGCCACTCATATGCCTTCATATTTCTATGTCATCAACAGAAAAAAAAAGAGCAGCTTTTAAAAGGCCAGGGCAGATGAAAAAATTGGAAAAAAAATTTAAAAAGATGAAAAAATGTCATGAAAATGAATTATTAACACTAAACTAACATCTTTTAGAATCTCCAATAATCTCTTTTGTTTATAAAATTCATAAAAGTGAAAAAAAAAAAAAAACAAAACATACAAAAGTTGAGTGGGAGAAGCGCAAAATGAAACCAGCTGCATGTGATAATCCAATTCAAGATCTATAAAACTAAGAAAATATAAACATTGCATTGATATTAAGCCCAATATGACCACAACACGAGAGCAACAAAGAAAACAAAACAGAGCAAAGGAGCACCAAAGATAAGTGCCAACGAAAAAAAAAAATTTTCTCCTCAATTGTGGCGCAGCAACAAATCTCCACCAATTAAAAACAAATTGTCTGTCAGTGAATGTCTGCCTGCGACTGTGCTGTTAGAAGGCCAAAACAATTTTCTTCTTGCAAATGGTGCTCTGGCACGGGAAGATTTCGGAGGTGGACATTTCAACAACTGTCTGTCCTAGCATGCTTTGGCTGTCTCCCCAGCACTATGGGCCTCAAACATAATATATCCATCTGGATTACCACCAAGAACTGTCAAAACACTGTTGGCAGGCTGTCCATCTCCATTCTAAATGATTCCAAATCCATGAGAAATGGCAGTAAGAGCGTCCAACTGCAAAGAAGACAAAGCTCCAAAGCATGATCCTGGCACTCTGCTGTCAGTGATGGAAGTGTGGAGGGGAGGGGGGGGGGAGGTGAAGAGGGGCCTGCTATTATCTGGGCCCTCTATGCTGCATCGAAGAGGGGATGATGCCCTGACTGCTGCCTTGAGAAAGGGCCGGATGGGTGGGCTGAGCGGGCAAGGAGAACTCTGCAAACAGAGGGAAGTGATCTGATGGCACGTACGGGTGCGGGCAGCCGATGATCTTGTTGGCACGGAACCACTCTTCATCCTGAAGGCCCATCACTCCGTGGAGTCGCAGGTGGGCATCAGAGTAGAAGATGTAGTCGATGATGCCCTTGAAGTCAAACCTGAGGAGGACAAGGATAAGGCGTATGAACTTGATGGCTTATCCACGTAACTAAAAGCTACTAGCACACATTTATTGAGAAAGAAAATAAAAAGTAAAGTGGCCTGGAATTTTAGAGCTATCTGAAAAAAAAAAACCAACAAAAAAAACTCCCACAAAGCTTGGAGGAAAATGTGTAATGTATATAATCTGTAATATTTTCTTACACCTTTAAATGGAGCAAATATGAACAAAAGTTTAAAAAAGAAATGTTTAGCAGATCTCACTATATCCAGATCTTTCTTGGAATGTAAGCCATGAGATCAACTCACAAGGTAGATTTGGCAATTAAAAACTTTTGATTAATCAAATCAAATCAACAGCCTGCGCTTTATGATAGTTTGATTTACCCCACACCAGATCTTACATAAGTTTTTGAAGAATTGGGTAGCAGGCTACATCTCATGAACAAGCTGCTCTGCCGTAAGTACATACTATTAAATACGCACCGAAAAACAACTGAAAAAAAAATGCACTTTAAGCTCAATACACTTAATGTAAAAAAAAAAAAAAGCAAAAATGCACCTAAAGCTCAATACCCTTACAATAAGAAGAAAATAAAGGGAAAAAAATCAAGTATGGAGAAGGGGAGAGGTAAGAAAATAAGGAGGAAAAACAAGAATAGCAGGAGGAGTGGTAGGAGAAGAGGAGAGCGTCACTCACGTGTAGTTGGTGAAGGGTATGACATCTTTGTAGGCTGATGTCAGCTTGAAGTTATGACTGATGACACCGTTGTCATGGCGATCCTTCATGAAGACCTGGTAGTTCTGCCCCTCGAAGTCCTGGTGGAGTGTGTCCAGCCGACCCTTGGACAGGTACTCGTATACACCTGTCAGGACACCAGAGAATAAAATGTCACAAAAGTGTACCCATAAACATGTGGTCAACATTAACAAAGCTGGCGTGTTAAATGCTCTGAGAACGTTTTTTTTTTTGTTTTTGTTGTTTTTTTTTTTTTGGGGGGGGGGGTTGGCCTTTTTGTGTTTGTTTTCTGTTGATTTTGTGTGTGTGTGTGTGTTTGTTTTTCTTTTTTTTTTTTTTTTGGATTTCCTTTACTTCCCTCAGTGTTGTATGATAGAATGTTCTATATGAAAACTTCAAGGGAAGACGACTTTTTTCAGAATAAAATAAAGCCTACTAACTCCTTCCCCTTCATCAAACATATTTCATTGAACCTCCGGACATATTTTGTGCCAGCCGCGTAAAAAGATCAGCAAAAGCCTACTTCGTAACCCTGATACACTGATGTATATCCTATACAGCCATACTCCCAAATGTCCAAACCACGTCTATCCGGCGAGCAAAGAACTGGGAGAGCTGTAGGCTGCCAGCACCGTTGGGCAGTTTACCTGAGTCCGGCAGCGAGTTGAAGTCCCCGCACAAGATGAGCGGCATGCTGTTACACAGGTCGGCTGCATCCATGGACGGCGGTGGGGCGTTCGGCCTGAACTGCATGGACGCCTCCCGCACAAACTTCTGCAGCTCCTCCACCAGCATCATCGTCTGGACGAGCTTCACGTCGGGCAGGGCGGGGTCCCAGTGGATGTGGGCCGTGGAGACCATCAGGAGCTGGCTCAGACCTTTCGGCGCGGGCACGGGACCTGCAGAAGCGGAAGAAGTCGAGGATTTATTATTTATTAGGGGGCTGTACAGTTGAAGTGCGGTTTTTAAAACAATGGTGCGTTGATTGGTAAGAGCATGGCGTTTAACACGTTTTCTTTTTCTCATACTATAATAATAATAATAATAATAATAATAATAATAATAATAATAATAATAATAATAATAATAATAATAATAATAATAATAATAATACTAACTACTACAGGTCTCTACGCGGGGTTTGTACCAATAACCAATGATTCTTGCATTTTAAGGCTTCGGTCGGTGCAGCGATTAATATACCACAACTGATTACCTCAGTACCCATGAAAATGTTATGCAATACAATTCTAAGTTTTAGCCTCCACACAACTTAAAAAAATCCCCACAAAAACACTTCGCTTTTTCGAGGAATAACAAAATCCACCCCTGTTTAGAGAGACTATATCCGGACAAGCCGACTTGAAAAATTATCAAGTCAACACTAACTTACATTTTAAACTATATCGCCAACTTTTCTCCTACCCAAGAGGTAGAAAAAGACGAGACAAAACGGCGTGGGGTGAATAAGAATAGTAGGCTAATATATGTAGAATCCAAACCTATTCATAGATCTTTTTTTCTTTCAATGAATTATCATGTAGGTTTAAATTAAATAAATTCGCAGCTGCGAATTCCCGAAAGGCAGTGCACCGTTATGCATTTTTTTTTCAGCGGAAATCGCAAGTCTTCTTCTATGTGTACAAAAAAAAATATCTTAAAGCAGATTTGTAAAATACAGAATTAGTCGATTTCCCCTATTGAATAATTATCGTGTCCACGATTTAACGCAAGAAACCAGCAAGTGTTACTCAGGTAACGCCAGCATATACCAGTTATCCAAGCAAACTATTGGATTTCCTCGTGTGTCCTGACGGACCGTTTTAACCGAGGCGTGGCGAGCACCCGTGGCTACCACTCCGGATCTCTGCAGGGAAACCAGATTAAGCAAAGACACAAACTGAGAAGCTCGTAAGAAAGCAATTAAAAAAAAAAAAAGGCTTGAACCAACAAAACAAAGCAAAGTGACGATGGACTGTTGATTCACAGCTTGATAATCCCATGTCGCGGGGAGAATAGAGGGATTTAAAACAAATCTGGTTATGACCTCTCGAAAATGAAGTTAAAAAAATAATTGTTTTCATCACACATCGCTTTGTCTGCCCATCTGTCTGTCTGTCTGTCTCTGTCTCTCCCCCCCCCCCCCCTTACTTCCCTCCCTTCCTCCGTGTGTATGTCTCTCTGAAACAACAAACCCTACCGCTCGAGAAAACAATTTTAACGCCCAATATTTTTTTTAGGGTTTAAAGAGTGCAGAACCACAAAATGATTGAGAAAGGAAAGCTGTAAAGCAGTAGATTTGTGCCCCTTGTCCAACAGAGAAGGTGTCATGATTCGCGACAGAGGTTGCAACACACAGGAGCTCAGCGTGACTGTCACAGGTTAGGAGACAATACCCTCTAGAAGAGGAGGATGCATAGAGGGCGAGAGAGAGAGAGAGAGAGAGAGAGAGAGAGAGAGAGAGAGAGAGAGAGAGAGAGAGAGAGACATACCAGAGAAGAAGGTGTCATTCTCGATCACCTACAGAGGTTGCAACACACAGGAGCTCAACGTGATTGTCACAAATTAGACGACAATGCTCTCAGGAAGAGGAAGATCCTTAGAGGAAGAGAGAGAGAGAGAGAGAGAGAGAGAGAGAGAGAGAGAGAGAGAGAGAGAGAGAGAGAGAGAGAGAGAGAGAGAGAGAGAGAGAGAGAGAAAGAGAAGGAGGGAGAGTCAAACAGCAATTAATATAGATAGCCCTGGACATTTTTTTTCTTTCAACACAAAGTACAGCCCTAAGAAATCCCCCATCATGGAGCTTGGTCAACACCACCACCACCACCACCACCACCAAAAACCTGATTAAGTGCTGTAACAAACAAGGGGGATCAGGTGCTGTGACAAGCGACCGATCGGCTGCTGTGAGAAAAGCAAATAACAAAGCAACCAAAGACTCGAAAATTAAGTTCTGGCCGGTTTTGCTTTTTTTTACGGCAATTTGATAGGCGGGCGCCGACTGCGAGGTGAAAACACGCGGCCCTGGAAACCGGCAAGGCGACCCAACAGCTTTGATTCCTTCTGCTTCGATGGGGGAGCCCGAAGTCCAGTGGCTTAAAAATATTATAAAAAAAAAGCTGTTTTCTTTCATGTGTGGGCACAACAATTACTCATTTGATATAGTCCGTCCACAACTATAAGATCAACTTTTTTTTTTTGGCCGTTACCGCAAAATCGGACATGTACGGAAGTTGAATCAGAAAGAGCTAGATCTAGAGAATGGTCTGCTCGCAGAATTCTACACGTCAAAAAAAAAATCTAGATAATTAACCTAAAACGCCACCTGAAAAAAGGCCGATTTAAATAATATCAAACGAATATCGAGAGCTATATATGCAGTTGTTCGGCATGGACACTTGCCTTTTTTCTTTTCTTTTCTTTTTTTTTTTTTTTTAAATAAGTGTTTCATTGTTTTAAGACCAATCAATAGTCTTAAAATGAGCAGTTAGAAAGCAGGGTAGAATGACAATGGGAGGGGAAATATCGATTGGGCTTGAAGAGTACATGCCAATTAACTGAGAGAGAGAGAGAGAGAGAGAGAGAGAGAGAGAGAGAGAGAGAGAGAGAGAGAGAGAGAGAGAGAGAGAGAGAGAAGAGAGATAGACAGACAGGCTAACAGACAGGTAGAGAGGATCACCCAAAGGCAATGAGGTGTGACGCCCTTTGCTGTGCCGATCCAGTGGATGTTGTTGTTGTTGTTGTTGTTGTTGTGACGGCGGCCGCTGTTGTTTCCGCTCGACGAGAGCAGCTGCTGCAGTGCATGCAGTGACCAATAACAGAGCTGGCAGCTTGTGCTCGGTTACCATTCAATTTATGTTCTGAGGACGTCATGCTCTTGGGTAAATATTATCCGCTGGTGAACACATGAGAGAGAGAGAGAGAGAGAGAGAGAGAGAGAGAGAGAGAGAGAGAGAGAGAGAGAGAGAGAGAGAGAGAGAGAGAGAGAAGGAGAGAGGAAGAGATAGAAATGGTGGTCCTTTAAAAGAATGATATCAAACCAAACCGACCTATCGTGTCTCAAGTGCTCTTAGAACAATTTCGGCCCAAAATTCGAAGCTTCTTTCGCCTCGTTGAGATTAGACCTAACGATATCACTCTAGACAATGGCACTAACTTTCATTATCATATTATTCCATGAAATCATTCGTCCAAAGATTAATTCGTACACATGTGGTCGGTTTGAAAGGGATATATATATATATATATATATATATATATATATAGAGAGAGAGAGAGAGAGAGAGAGGGAGGGAGGGAGAGTGAGAGAGACGAAGAGAAAAAAGGGAGGAAGCGAGAGAAAGAGAGAAAGAGAGAGAGAGAGAGAGAGAGAGAGAGAGAGAGAGAGAGAGAGAGTGTGAGAGATTTATGGACACTACCGAAAACGACGGACGCCTCTACGTGTTCCCGAAACAGAGAGGCCACCTCAATCATCTTTGGCGTGTTATGCATATGGTCCACAACATACCCTAATCATATACTCCATAATGACGACGTCACTAGTCTCTTGTCTTCATCAACAGCACAACTTCTCGTGTCCGCTCTCGAGCTACACAGGTGTTCGTATTGATTAAGCTCTTAATGGACCCCAATGGGCCATCGACTTGACTTTACCATGTTGAATTAACGATGATGACGGAGCAAAAGGCGCACACCACTTTAAAAAACTAAACAAAAACAAAACAGGCGACGAAAAAAAAAAAAAAAAAAAAAAAAACAACTGGATCTAAATAATCTCAAGGTACCTGCCGGCACGCCACGAAAGATCATAATACGTCATCGCAGGGTTATCGATCGGGTGTGGCCGTTACTTCAAAGGATCATCTCACTCGTTCGGCATGTTGTCAAGTCTTAACTAGGGCTAGAGAGAAGACCATGTGGCTATATTGGAGGAATGTCTCTAAAGTAAAGTATATCACTTAACCACAATGATATCTGATAATTAAGAAGGGAGCGATATGCCCATATCGATAATTTAAAGGGAAAAAAATGAGTGAGAGATAGATAGATAGATAGATAGATAGATAGATAGATAAATAGATAGATAGAGAGAGAGAGAAGGAGAGAGAGAGAGAGAGGGAGAAGCGATATCTCCATATCGATAATTGAAAGAAGAGAGAGAGAGAGAGAGAGAGAGAGAGAGAGAGAGAGAGAGAGAGAGAGAGAGAGAGAGAGAGAGAGAGAGAGAGAGAGAGAGAGGCAGACAGACAGACAGAAGAAGAAAAAGGAGAAGACACAGCCAGACCGAAAGTATGTTACTTAGGTTACTGTAATTCACCAGCACCTTTAGATAAGTTTGCTCTGAGGTCTATTAGAATAGACCTGTGAACAATCCGCCTAGAATTCTAATTATGGGTAATGAGACCCGAATGGAGGCAATACCGACAATGTAAATCCTTGGGATGAGCCAGGAAGATGTCACAATTCTCGGTGATCAATGTGATGAAGAGGAAGCAGGCAGGCTATCGCAAGGACCGAGGAAAGCGCCACCCCCCTTTCCTCCCCCCCCCCCCTCATAAAGACCATTGTGTGAACTGGCTATTTCAACGGTATTATTTTGAGAAATCAATGTAAACCCTAATTATATTTAATAGAATATCAGGAGATTAGAGTGTTCCAGTTACAATGAGATAAGTTTTGATGAAAACGTTTCCTCCTGAATTGTACAGCACATTATCTCGAGTATAATTATGAGTGATAAGGTAATAAATAGTTGTAGAGGAAGACGGGATCGAGATAAGGACCGTAACCCCCTCCCCCCCCCCTCCACACACACACCCCAACACACAAACTCCCCCCTTTAAAGATCTTTGCGTAGCCTGACTGTGTCAACATTATTATTATTATTATTATTATTATTATTATTATTATTATTATTATTATGATGATGATGATGATGATGGTGGTGATGATGATGATGAGAATTATGTCCACTGCATGTCAACCTAAATATCTCTTGTGCAAACCAAGTACAATGTGATTGTTTTGAAAACCTTTCTCCTTCCATTGTACATTGCCTCGTCTCGAGTAAACATACGAGTGCTAAGGTAATACAATTAATAATAACAATAATACTAGTTGACGGGAACACGGATCACTCAGGCCTCGAGATACAGGGTGTGGTCGGCCGCCATTCGGACAGAGGCGAGGCGTTCATGATTTGGCTCACCCACAAAGCGGCAAATGTACTTGGCGAATACGCTGTCTTCGGTTTTTTTTTTTTTTTTTTTTTTTTTTTTTTTTCATTATTTCGTTCTCCCGCGAAGATTTTCTAAGATGAAAATTAGAATACATGTGGCCTTTTAAAGGAGGATAAAATAATCCGTGGGCGTTGGTCGAGGGTGAGGGAGAAGGGAAGAAAGATAATGGATGACAGGGGGGGGGGGAGAAAAGAGAGAGAGAGAGAGAGAGAGAGAGAGAGAAAGAGAGAGAGAGAGAGAGAGAGAGAGAGAGAGAGAGAGAGAGAGAGAGAGAGAGAGAGAGAGAGAGAGGAGTGAAGTGAGGAAAAACAGATAAGATAACAATCGAAACTTCTATATATATATCGCTAACAAAAAAAAAAAAACGCCCAACTAACTTCGGCTGCCTACCACCTTCTGGCGGATTCCTATATGATAAAGAAGTGCATAATAGTAGTCTAGTCCTTTTGGATTTAAAACAAAAAATGGATACGCGGGAGGAGTTTGGTATTGCCAATGTTTGTAAAATAAACCTGTAACTGCGAGACGAGACAATGACGAATAGGTACAACGGCCACTGTTCAGTGCAGGGCCTTTCATGTGAGGGTAGGAGCGATAATAATGAGAGACGAGGTCTGTGTATATTGTGCTTCTGTGGGTGTGTGGGTGTGGGGGGGGGGGGAGAAGAGAGAAAGAAAGAAAGAAAGGGGATCATGACAGTGAAAGACAGTGTTATGCGTGTGTGTGTGTGTGGGGGGGGAGGGAGACGGACCTCGGATCCCATGAGCGAGGTGAGACCACGCCTCGCCTGAGCGGCTCTGACCTGCGCATGAGATCAATGTGATGAGGTGGAGAGCTTCTACCGTCCAGGCCAGGCGTGCACTCTTTTAATTTTGCCGTAAGTGAACGGCCTGGGCTGTCGTCGACCTCTGGAGAGAGAGAGAGAGAGAGAGAGAGAGAGAGAGAGAGAGAGAGAGAGAGAGAGAGAGAGAGAGAGAAAGATAGAGAGACGCTATCTATGATGAGCTGACCTTTGTGGATCTGACAAACTAAATGAATGTCTGACCGATGAAATACACACACATACACCTATTAGGCATTCACTCACTTTCATTCTCACCGATGTACCTGCAACAGTTTAACTCGACTATAATTATGGCTCAAACGAGAGAGAGGTCCAGTGACACACTAGCTGACTAGAAATTTCTTCTTGTGCATGCGATTGACATACGACTCCTTTCAATTTACCTCCAGATACGTTCGGTTTTAAAATGCTTTCTCTTGACCAGGAAGGAGAAATGAAAGATTAGAATTGAACCGGTGACGTCGCATCAAAGAAAATGTACTGTTTACTCTGCTCCTCAATCGCCTCGCTGTTGTTGAGCCGATACTCCGCACACTTGAAGAGTTTACAGAGTCAGTGGGAAGATTCTCTGGGTGAATTGCGCGCCGAAACGCTAAGTAACATAATAGGGTCATTACGGGAAAGCTATTGAACGGTAGAAAACGAGGGAGAGAAAGAAAGAATAAGAGAAAGGGATAAAAAGATTCTTGAGGTCAATCAAGGTTAATCGTCGAGCCAACACCATTCGATCTTTCATGGAGCTGTCACATCGTATTCATTGCTGTCATCATCACCGCCTCTTTCCCCCTTTTTTCCCCCTTATCATTTAGAACAGCGGATCTCTGACAGCTTGGTCTCTCTCTCTCTCTCTCTCTCTCTCTCTCTCTCTCTCTCTCTCTCTCTCTCTCTCTCTCTCTCTCTCTGTGCAGATCGGCATCACAAAGTCAGTCACCTTGATCTAAAACAGAGATCTAGAAGTATAATAATAATGAAACACTGTCTCCCATGCCCAGTTTCCCGTCCGTCTGCCCATCAAACACCGTCCCACAGAGCATTCATCTAGGGGAAATCACTTTTACAACATGACATGACGTGGCGATACGAAACTCGCCCATCGGTAAAGACTAGAGAGTGTTCAGAGTTACAAAGACAAATCGAGACCCTAGTCTGCGCGTTGTAAACCAATCAAGACCGTCGACCTTCCGAACAGGTTCACACGGGGCGGGGACAAAATCTTTTGTTCGTGTTTTTTTCTCGTCAAGATCTCTTTGTAGTCGATCGAGCGTCCCGTCGATCTTGCATTTTTTGTGTGACATTCTGGTGAAATGTTGAGATAGCATTCCGCTATTCACTAAGAATTGTGAGACGAGCTGTTTATATGGATCCATAAGAAATATTGAGATAATAACGTATTGTTCCTAAAAATATTTAGATAAAACTGAACAGCTAAAACAAAAAACAAAAAAAAAATTCATATAATGCTCGCTGCATGGCCTCATATAAAACAAAACAAAACCAAAAATGTCCAGATAACATCCGACGAGAAATGTGAAAATAGCATTGCCAGGCTCCACTGGGAATGTGCAGATAGCCAGCTAGCTAGCATTGCACTGTTTTAGGCGAAAAGACGTATAACAAAGGCCCACTCGAGCGTCACAAATCCAAATTAACAGCAGGGAAGGTTAGCCATGAAAATCTGGGTTATCCAGCCGACTACCTGCTTTTTTTTAACATTGTTGAGTCCTTGGACTTGGGAAGAAGAGGTCATCGGTGGTGTGTGTGTGCGCAAGGGATTCTAGAGTTGTCGCTAGACTCTCTGGTTGAACTTAAAGCCCTGCGAGTTCCAACCCTTGTATCGGTGCATGCAGAGCACGCTAGAGGCGCTCCTGGCCTCTTGGTGGTATTATCAACCACCATTACCACCACCACCACCACCACGGCCTGTCACATGAACGAAAGTGTTCGGATTCTGTGCTTAATAAAGAAAGATCAATTGAAATGTTTTTTGGCAATTCATACAAGTTTTTTTTCTTTCTTCTATTTTTTTTTTTTTGCATTGTTTTGTTGTTACCTTAAAACACCAAACGAAGAGAACGAAATTAAAAATAAAAATAAAGAGAAAAATGATTAGCATGTTGTAAAACTTCATCCAACTGGACCGGGTGGAAGATGATAACAAATCACTCACAGCAATGCTAAAAATAGATTAAGACCATCCTAACCTTACAAAACACCTACTTAACAACCGCGTTTTTTTTTGTTTTTTTTTTAAAAAGCTGTCCATGGGATCAACAGTCTGACGTGACGACCAGCAAAGTTTTGCTCGCTGTGAACACCGACACTGTGATGTGAACGACCAGCCCGCTAGCCCAGGCGCTACAGATTCTAATTCTAGAGCATCTCCAGGATCAGTCTGGACTCTACGTGGATAGGACAGGGCTTACAGTCAGGTTCGAATGCGTTAAGATAATGACAGGGTGACGTAAGACCGTGCTATGCTTACAGGTGTAAAGTGGACGTAGATTGCTACAAGTTTTACGTGTTTTCACTGTTCATTTGTATTCTTCATTACTCTCTCTTTCTCCCTCTCTCCATCTTCACCCAACCCCTCCCTTTGGTCAAACGCTGTGTCTTTCTCCCCACAACTGAGGTATTGAAATAAAGATCAGCAGAAAGACACCAGCATTGTCCATCTACACACATATTCAAACTCTTTACAAAACATTGGTTCATGCACAGCATAGCAGTTTTCGTTTATATATCATGCGATTGCTTCTGTTTTGAATGGGCGGACCCGATCTAAACCATTCCTCATTTCTAAAGCCTAGGGGTATGCAATTCCATATAAACTAATGAGCCAGAAATATAATTATTGTTAATGTACACACACGTTCAGTACTATAGCAACGGGCAAGTTAAGAACACTTCCCCGCAACCCGGGATTGTCGTGAAAAATTAATTCATAGGATTCAACTATGCGGTACGACATGACCTTATAAGGACCGTATTGTCTTCTCCTTCTAGCCTTAACCCATCGACCAAAAGTCTGCAGCTCCACAGCGTCCAGCATCAAGCCTCCGGTGACCTCCGAGTCAATGACCTTGCACCCATTAGGTTTGCTCACTGGGCCGCACCGAAGATCGAGCCCTAGATTAAGGCATGAAAGGTACCAGCTAAGAAATCGTTAGCTTTATTTCTTTTTTTTTTTCAAGTGGATCTAGATCTAGACAAGAACCCTTTGTATGACGGTCTGTGATCTGCATATGGATGTGTATGTGTGGGTGTGAGAGAGAGATAGAGAGAAGAGAGAAGAGAAAAGAGGACAGAAGGAGAGAGAAGAGAGCAGGAGAGAGAAAAAAAGAATGAGAAAGAGAGAGAGAGAGAGAGAGAGAGAGAGAGAGAGAGAGAGAGAGAGAGAGAGAGAGAGAGAGAGAGAAGGCAGTAACCGAGTTTGAGAGGGAGAAAGAGTGAGACAGAGAGGGAAAAAACAGTAAGATAAAGAGAGAGAGATAAAAAGAAATAGAGAGAAAGGGGTGGGAGGGGGAAGAGTGAGATAGAGAGATGGAAAGAGAAAGAAAGAGAGTGAGCCAGGCAGGATATAGACAGGAAGAGAGCTCGCTCCCAGCAGCATGGCCAACAGTAACCCGTAATCACCCGACCAAAAACTTCCTGCCACCTCCATCGTTGAATTATTCACGTCGCTGTCTCTCTCCTTCTCCTCGGCTCTCCTCCACCGACTCTAATGTACAACCGGCAATACAATTCTCTCTCTCTCTCTCTCTCCTTCTCCTCGGCTCTCCTCCACCGACTCTAATGTACAACCGGCAATACAATTCTCTCTCTCTCTCTCTCTCTCTCTCTCTCTCTCTCTCTCTCCTTCTCCTCGGCTCTCCTCCACCGACTCTAATGTACAACCGGCAATACAATTCTCTCTCTCTCTCTCTCTCTCTCTCCTTCTCCTCGGCTCTCCTCCACCGACTCTAATGTACAACCGGCAATACAATTCTCTCTCTCTCTCTCTCTCTCTCTCTCTCTCTCTCTCTCTCTCTCTCTCTCTCTCTCTCTCTCTCTCCTTCTCCTCGGCTCTCCTCCACCGACTCTAATGTACAACCGGCAATACAATTCTCTCTCTCTCTCTCTCTCTCTCTCTCTCCTTCTCCTCGGCTCTCCTCCACCGACTCTAATGTACAACCGGCAATACAATTCTCTCTCTCTCTCTCTCTCTCTCCTTCTCCTCGGCTCTCCTCCACCGACTCTAATGTACAACCGGCAATACAATTCTCTCTCTCTCTCTCTCTCTCTCTCTCTCTCTCTCTCTCTCTCTCTCTCTCTCTCTCTCTCTCTCTCTCTCTCTCTCTCTCTCTCTCTCTCTCTCTCTCTCTCTCTCTCTCTCTCTCTCTCTCTCTCTCTCTCTCCCTCCCACCCTCCCCCAGCCTCTTCAGCCCGCGGGCATAATTAATTTCTATAATTCTAAACGGAGGGATTTGACCCTTTGAGTCTCTCTTCCCCAACACCCTCCCCCCCCGCCACACACACACACACAAAGTCCTACGAAGTAAACAGTTATTCCAGGTGCTAAGCGATTTACTTACCCAAGTTCCAGGCTACAAGAGATTCACGATCAGGGCAGGTTTTGAACCACAATATAATTAGAGAAATGAGTACTTCCAGCTCAAGGCCTTGATAACAATTACAAAACTGTATTGTTACAGCCAAATCCTATGAATTCTGATCCCTAACATTCTCGCTTATTTTCTCTGCCTGCCCACACATTTTTATTTTAAAAAGTGATTTCGAAATCCAAACTGAATGAATCTATCAGTTAATGATGATGATGATGATAATAATAATAACAATAGAAGAAGAAGAAGAAGAAGAAGAAGAAGAAGAAGAAGAAGAAGAAGAAGAAGAAGAAGAAGAAGAAGAAGAAGAAGAAGAAGAAGAAGAAGAAGAAGAAGAAGAAGAAGAAACGGTCGACAATACTAAGAAAAAAAAAAAAGAAGAAGAAGAAGAAAAACAGATTTAAAAAGGCGATTCATTCACAAGGCTGAACGGTGGACCCGATGTCAAAAATTAAAAGGAACGGAAATTCCTTTGTGTTTGTGCACTTTTAGCTACCAACACTGCGGTTGTATTGCGGTTATGCATGCATATCCTCGAAACAAATGTCAGTGCCGAGCAATGCATATCTTGGAAAAAAATTTTTTAGTACAGGGCAATTTGCAAACAGCACACTAATATTTCGTAGAACTGTATTCATTCTAACCCACTCACAAGACGCGACGATTCAGACCAAATGTAGCGCTGCAATTTTCAAATCTAAGCTCAACAACATTACTATGAAGCCGGTGGTAAAAGGTTCATTGAGCCTTCCTTGAAGTTTTCAGGATACGCACCGTGTGAAATCGAGGCCAACCAATTCGGATTATCATAGTGAGTGTGTGGATACCTAAGAACCAGGTTAAGTGTCAATCAGCACCGGTTTACACGCGCGAGTACACGGTCTTGGAGTATCGGCGCGATGGGCTCGACACATCGGCCCCAGAGTTGAAACACTGACCGCTGATTAAAAAAAAAAAGAGATGCTGATAAATTATGGACTGTCCAACCTACGAGGCTACCGGTCCATTGAGCATGATGCTGATATAGATTATCCAACCGAAGAAGTTACTAGTCCAGTGCATGGGACACTGATCATTGTTCATCAAAATGATGCTGATATAGATTATCCATTGGTTTGATTTGATCAAACTGAATGTCCATCTTAGAGGCTACCGGTCCATTGAGCTGATCAAAGTGATGCTGATATAGGTGATCCAACCTAAGAAGTTACTAGTCTACTCCATGGAACACTGAACTTTTTTTTTTTTTTTTTTTTACCAAAATGATGCTGATATAGGTTTGTCAACCTAAGAATTTACTGGTCTACTCCTATGAACACTGATCATTATTGATCAAAGTGATGCTGATATGGATTATCCAACCTAAGAATTTACTGGTCTACTCCTATGAACACCGATCATTGTTGATCAAAGTGATGCTGATATGGATTATCCAACCTAAGAATTTACTGGTCTACTCCTATGAACACCGATCATTGTTGATCAAAGTGATGCTGATATGGATTATCCAACCTAAGAATTTACTGGTCTACTCCTATGAACACCGATCATTGTTGATCAAAGTGATGCTGATATGGATTATCCAACCTAAGAATTTACTGGTCTACTCCTATGAACAGTGATCATTGTTGATCAAAGTGATGCTGATATAGACTATACAGCCCACGAGGATACCCGCCCGGTCCAGAGCTCTTTATTCAGGCGGGCACTAAGAGGTAAATTCAATCGGGCAGTTGCTTTAAAGTAAAATTAAAAAAAAAAAAATTCGAAGAAACGACACTGGTGAAAATTACAAGAAACGAAAAGAAAGCAAAACTGAACTAGTGAGCGTGGCTCGAACCAGCGAATATAATTATCACCAAGACAAGCGCTCTAGCCTGACAATAATCTCTCACCAAAAGTAACCCAACTGCAGTCAGAGCGACAGTAAATCAAGCAGCTGTGAGCACTACTAAAAAAAGATAGCTTCGGTCCTTCACCTGTCGGTTATAACCTGTGACTGACTAGGGTCAGTGACCTCACGCGTGAGTAGCTCCGGCCACCGCTCACTTCCACTCCCATCGAAATGGCCACTTAAGTCCCAGGCTTACAAGATTTAGATCCACGCCGCAAGCCCAAGCGCCCGGCCGGAAGATACTCCAGCCGACACTTCGCTCGACGAACACTCCGGCGTATGATTTCAGCAGGCTGGTCAGAACTGTGAACAAAGCCTGGTACGGAACTCTCGGGGTTGATGACGTCACTAGCTACGACTCTCTTAACGACCCTATTGAAGGCTTAAACTTGCCTTCACACGATCTTTACGATGCCGTCAGCGTGAGACAAGAGAAGAAGTCAACTCGATACTCAGTATCCTGACGAGCCAATTTGTCAAGTACAAAGTGCAGCTTCAAGTGTCATCCTACATAACTAGCATTCTATACAAGTAAGGAAAGAGGCCAACTCGATACTCAGTATCCTGACGAGCCGATTTTTCAAGTACAAAGTGCAGCTTCAAGTGCCATCCTACATAACTAGTATTCTATACAAGTAAGGAAAGAGGCCATCTCGATACTCGGTATCCCGACGATCCGATTTGTCAAGCACAAAGTGCAGCTTCAAGTGCCATCCTGCTATACTTATCTAGTATTTTATACTACAAAATATACTGCACTAAGGGAAGCGGCCAAATCGAAACTCGATATTCATATGATTCGACTTGTCAAGTACTATATGAAGCAAGAGCAACTTCAAACGCCGCCATGCTATACAAGTATTATACCGCACTCAGGGAAGCGGTCAAGTCGATACTCGATATTCACAGCCATGATTCGATTTTTCAAGTACTATATCGCACTCAGGTAAGCGGCCAAGTCGAACTTCAGTATCCACACGACTCGATCTGTCAAGTACTATATGAAACAAGAGCGGCTTCAAGTGCCATCCTACTATTCCGTACTATACTATGCTAGAATAATTGTACTGCCCTAAAGGAAGCGGCAAAGTCGATACTCGGTATCCTGACGATCCGATCTGTCAAGTACTATATGAAACAAGGGCTGCTTCAAGTGCCATGCTTCTATTCTATACTAGTAAAATTGTACTGCCCTAAAGGAAGAGGCAAAGTCGATACTCGGTATCCTGACGATCCGATCTGTCAGGCACTTTGTGAAACAAGAACAGCTTCAAGTGCCACCATGCTATACTATACTTGTACAACACTGCCATCCAACTATACTATATTACTATACTTGTATCATACTGCACAACAGTGCACCATCGATAAGCGACTCCTCAACCTTGAACTTTCATTCTTATATTCGGTCTGAACTTGGTGAAGTTCAAGTTTAAGCTGCATTTCTAATTTACTATGAAAAAAAATTAAGTTACTATGCCACCAAGCGCATTCTTATATGAGATTTATCTTTGTGTGGCTCTTTGGCAAAACCACGTACAGTTTATTACACTTGGGTCCGCCCGGAGAGAATTTATATATATATATATAAAATATAAATTCTCTCTGGTCCGTCTTTCGAAGCTTATAAGGGTGTGAAGTATGAACAAATTCTCATCACCCTCTGTTTCGAGAAATTAAAAAGACCGCCAGCAATGGGGGACGGTGGAATTACAGCTACATTCATATAACCAGGAAATACACATCGAATTCTGAAAAAAAAAAAAAAACAACAAAAATCTATGAAAGAAAGAACAAGCTTCCCTTCCCAAAACACAATGCTCTAACTAATCTGCTGGGAGGACGAGGTAGTCGGAAGTAAGCGATTGAGGAAGGCAGTTATAAACTAAATTACGAAGAACAAATTCGAGCCATCGGCTACGGTATCCTTGCGGACACACTGAGACGCGGCCTCTGACACAGGGACAAGGTCTGGGTTCTGTCAGGTCGGCAAGGAATCATTGTCGTATACTGGGCACTTTATCTAGTTTAGACTTAGGCCTTGAGACTATCGATGTAAGGAAGTGGACAACAACAAGGCATGCGAGATTAAAGTAAGTTCTATCGTAAAGGAAACAAAGAGGACACATATAACATAACTATTATTACTTAATCCCACACCTTAATTATCGACGTAGTTAAGTCCAGGCAATAATTATACTAATTTTAGTGCGTTTTTTTTTTCTTCTTTTCTTTCAAATAAATAAAACTGAGAACGCACGCGATTCTTAGAGGAAGAGCACCAGAAAAGATCACACGATTCTCTCCTTGCAATTAATAAGCTTTTCGATCCGTAGCTTCATCCATAATCTTTCTTGTCATCCTTTGGATAACCCGTCACGAGCTCAATGTCTTTGTAGTGGTTAATTTTTTTTTTTTGATTAAACACCTCACAGATCTATTGATAATAATAATAATAATAATAATAATAATGATGATGATGATGATGATGAGGAGGGGGAGGAGGAGGAGGAGGAGAAGAAGAAGAGGAAGAGGAAGAAGAAGAAGAAGAAAAAGAAGAAGAAGAAGAAGAAGAAGAAGAAGAAGAAGAAGAAGAAGAAGAAGAAGAAGAAGAAGAAGAAGAAGAAGAAGAAGAAGAAGAAGAAGAAGAAGAAGAAGAAGAAGAAGAAGAAGAAGAAGAAGACGAAGAAGAAGAAGAAGAAGGTGGTGATGATTATGATGAAACAATGCCATTATCAGTATTTCAAAAGAGATGTGAATGCACACACACAAACAAAAAGGACCCGTTAAGAACTCTCTATCTCTCTCTCCCCCCCCCACCCTCAGACTTGCCGTCTTACGAAGAGAAGTTGGAGTACTAAGATTATCTCTACGCGTGATGGAGCAGAACATTTTAATCTCTCGGAGTTCTCAAACAGCCACCACACAATAGTTCTTACCCCGGTGTTTTTCATTGAATGTGATATAAAACTATGCTGGCGAATGGCAAACTGGGCATGGGGAGAAGGCTCGACGGCAGTGAGAACAAGACAAACCGGTAGCTACGGATGATTGGACCCGACGGGGATGGAAAAAAAAAAAAAAAAAAAGAAAGAAAAGAAAAGAAAAGAAAATCGAGTTGATTTGATCCGGCAAATGTGAAAGAGGTAATTAAGACGAAAGTTTTCCACTTGAAAAAAAAAAATAATGATCAAGCGGCAGATTCGATAAGGTCAGAAACAGAATCATGATTGATTAGATACAACCAGGTAAAAAATAAAAAAAAAAACCACACACTTATTGCGTATATAATAACAGAATTATGGGTGGGGAGGGGAAAATTGAATCGTGGCCTTGAGAGATGGACAAATTTGCCGCAACATTAAAATGATTAATGAGATCCACAGGTTCGGCAATGTAACTTTCTTTCTTTTTTTTTTTTTTTTTTTTTTCGTTTTTGCACGGAATTGGAAATAATTGACCTTCGCACGAAGCGCAACAAGAAGTTTTAGTATAGATCATTAGTATCAAGATAAGTTCGCAAGCTTTTTTATTTTTCCGCCCCGCCTTTTTAACTCATCAAGCTAGTGGGCGTTTTCTGCTTTTGTACAGCATGGAGCAAATTAAGCTACACAAAAACACCCCCCAAAAAAAACAAAACAAAAAAAAAACAAAACAAAAAAAACAACAACAAACAAACAAACAACAAAACAAAACAAAAAACAACAACAACAAACTGAAAAAGACAATGAAAGACACTTCAGCTACAATCGTCTTTTATTTCGAGCACACTTTTAATCGCGCAGTAATTATAAACGTCACGGAGCCAAATCAATCGTGACCGAAATCGAAAACTAAAAATGGGCCCGTTTACAAAATACTCCATTATTCGACGCGCGTATAATGATCATATTATTCTCGACGTACGCTCGTCTTAATCATAATAACAAAAGCGGGAACTGAAGGTTATCTTCGCCCTCGAGCGAGATGCGCTTAGCTCTGACTATCTATCTATCTATCTTCCAAAATAGATCTATATCTCAACGTCGCAGTTGTTAAACGCATTCACAAAGGCACGCAGTGTACCGTCATAATCAAACATTATGATTTCCAACAGCACTCAGTGTACTGTTATAATGAACCATCATTATTATTAATATTATTATTATTAACCCATGCGAGGCGTGACGCACCCCGACTCAAAGTGATTATTATTATAATTATTATAATACTATTTTAAGAAGCTCTTACTTAAGAGGCTTGTCTTGATTTCCCAAAGAGCGTGAAAGAGGGGAATTATCGCGAGTCGAGTGCTCTCTGCACTGTCCTGACTTGAACGACGAAATCTTCTTTTTTCGATGCTTCTAGGGATCAGCTATCTCGCATTTTTCGTTTCTTTTTTTTTCTTCTTTCCACATTTTTTCCCCTTTCCCTGACAATGTGCTAGTGTTCGTTTTAGTCATAATTGAATTAATTAAAAAAAAATCTAATATCGCCATTTCACAGGTTCAACAAGTCTTTGGTCTGAGTAGTAGGAAGGAATCCTGGCGGGCAGTGTAATGACATAATTTTTTTGCAAGCCTTTAAGAGTTTTGATCATTTCTGTCAAACGCAAGATGCAAATTTTAGGGAAAATCTGACGGCAATTGGAGACTAATTAGCACGTTTATAAAAACCAAAATGATTAGGAAATCGTTCGTTTTTCATTGTAAAAGCTGCATCATGGAGCCGGATGAGTATCGCTGGGTTATCAAGCTTTTACACGAGTTTGCAAGGAAAATTCCCGACTGGGAATGGCCCAAGTTTGTAGTGTCGAACGTCCTCGAGGTAATATTGTGCCATATTGGCATGGGTAAGAAAACTCAAATCTGGATTCATGTCGGTGTTGTGTGAAGGGTGCCATAGGTAAGAAATGTTCTCGATATAATATAGTGTGACTGGGTTTATGTTTGCGATGTTTGAAGCTCGTGAAGGGTGCCATAGGTAACAAATGTTCTCGATATAATATAGTGTGACTGGGTTCATGTTTGCGATGTTTGAAGCTCGTGAAGGGTGCCATAAGCAACAAATGTTCTCGATATAATATAGTGTGACTGGGTTCATGTTTGCGATGTTTGAAGCTCGTGAAGGGTGCCATAAGCAACAAATGTTCTTGATATAATGTAGTGTGACTGGGTTCATGTTTGCGATGTTTGAAGCTCGTAAAGGGTGCCATAGGTAACAAATGTTCTCGATATAATATAGTGTGACTGGGTTTATGTTTGCGATGTTTGAAGCTCGTGAAGGGTGCCATAAGCAACAAATGTTCTCGATATAATATATATGGTGAAGGGCGCCCACCTCTTGTGGTAATTGAAGATAGTGAAGAAACTGCTCTACGAGATCGATGCATAATTGTCAAACAGCTCTCAAGTGAAGCTGGAATCAGTGTAGTATAGGGTGAACAGAATTAGAAGACACTGATGTTCCATGACAATCGCAACATGAATAAGATTTCTGCGCGGTGGATACCTCGCCTTTTGACCACTGAGCAAAAAAAAAAAAAAAGCAGAAGGCTAGTCCTGCAAAACTCTCCTTCGGACGGAGTTCAATGACGCATTTTTTCTTTATAAAATAGGTTGATTATGGACGAAACTTGGATTTACCATTTTGATTGAGAACGAAAAATGTTCTCCATGAAATGGTAATCCCCTTCTTCTCCTCAATCAGAGAAGGCAAAGGTGACACCATCAAGTGGAAAGGCCATAAGTAGATAGATAGATAGATAGATAGATAGAAAGATAGAGAGAGAGAGAAGAGAGAGAGAAAGGGAAAAATAGAGAGAGAGAGACAGCGAGAGAGATAGAGATAGTGAGAGAGAGAGAGAGAGAGAGAGAGAGAGAGAGAGAGAGAGAGAGAGAGAGAGAGAGAGAGAGAGAGAGAGAGAGAGATAGACAGAGCTAGCTAACTGGCACTCACTGTCTTCATAAGCACCGGGTTTGGTCCTGAGCACGGCCACGATGGCGATGTTATCCTTGGTGCTCACCCTGTTGATCATGTCGGTGTCGGTGTTGGACGCGCCTTCTCGGGTGGCCAGCTGGTTGAACTCCACATGGTACTCGTTCACCTTCTCGAACCTGCGGCACAAAACAAAGAAACCATTAGATCTACCAACAGTGTGGGGTACCAGAGAGAATAAATACGTAGAGAGCTCGAAGCTTGGTTCCAATCATGTACAGAGGCACCGACTGGCTTACTCAGGCGAGCGCGGTAAATTTGCCTGACGGTTTCTATATCCTCTCTGATGGTACTAGACTATCATTCATTTTGTGAAAGGTATCATGGCACTGACGATAAACGTGATAGAAGATTTTGTGGCGATATGGTGACGATGTTCCACATTAGGAGTATTTGTAGATATGACTTTTTAGGATAGAAATGTCTAATTGTGAAAGTAGAAACTTTGGGAACCGATTTTTTTTTTTAATCTGTGATAAATTGTCATATCGAGTTATGTATGGCACAAAAATTTAATGGTACACAAAGAAAAGCAATGACAAGATTGGTGATACGGTGCGAATACAAGCAGGACCAGCAGCAATAACAGTTAAAGGACAGAAGGGAGATAATAATCGACACGTTAAAAAAAAACCCTGAAGGGATGAAGAGGCAAAAAAAAAAAAAAAAAAAAAAAAAAAGAGGCAATCATCCCACACAACAAACAACGAAGAGATGAATAATTCATTAGAGAATCCATTTCGTACTTACTTGCTCTTCCGAAAGAAGATGGCGCAGCCGTCGACGGCTTTCTTCTCCTTGTCCAAGTTCATGGTCCTCACCCTGGACTTGGGCAGGAAGATGCCGTCGTAGCCCTGCTGGGCCAGCTCTGGGTAGAACATGGAGTGGTACTGCTCCGTCTCCACCTCCTGGGGAAACACAGATGTCACACAATGATTTTTTTTCACATGAACTCTTCAGATATCGGAAAGTTTTACAAGCCCAGCCCGTCGTAAAATAATTGTTCATGTAAACGGATTCTTTGCCCGAGGCACGAGGCAAAAATTTTGGAATTTTTATTCCGTTATAATTATAAAGCCGTTGAAAACGCGATAACTCTGTGTGGAGCTGGATAATAGTACGGGTTATCGCAATGAATTTTTGAAGAAGAGGCCGCATCCGCTATCGTGATCATTTGGGGAATAAATGTCGAGCTAATTAAAGGATGCCATCATTAACACATTCAAAACGGTACCGGTTACATAGTACAACCAGGCTCCAATTCCCCCCACTTCCCCTTTCCACGTGTCAAAAGCCCACTGATAACACAGCGTGATCGAACACTTCCGTCAAACATATTGTGATGTAAAAACAATCAATAATTAATCATCTTTGCCCGTTTTTTTTTTTTTTTGGTTGATATTTCACGAGTTCCTATAGCGGCGAATCAAATTGTCTATTAATGGCTGACAAAACTAAAACTAAAAGATTTTTCACTTTACCTAAAAATTCGAAAATGGGAGGAAAAAAAATTCTTATTATCATTACTATTCTTCTTTATTTCTTTCTTCTTCTTTTTCTTCTTTAATTTTAATAGACAAAGCTTACAAGGAAAAAAAATTTGCCGCCGCATTGAAAATTAATGACGGTACCGGCAAACAGCGTGGACGGTGGACGGAACGTAAATCACCACTCGAGAATCAGAAGTTGTCAAGCCCGCTGGCTCAGATTTAAGTTAACAATAAACAGTATTCTTCAACCACGGATTTTAAATTACAAAGCAGCTAACATTCACGGCGAAAAAATTATCACTTTCTCTTCCTAAACACTTCTTCCCCCCTCCCTCCTCCCACTTCAACGAAAAATGCAAGTCTCTTCTACGGTTAAAAAAAAAAAAAAAAAGAAAAGAAAAAACAAGACGCGCGGAAAACGGTACAATTGCAAACAATTTCCAACGACACCGACCATGTTAAATGTTGCACTTGAAACTGCTTAGGCAAAATATTGTCCGATTCCTTCTTTATTTTTTCCCCTTTTAACTTTGCAACTATTATAAAAATCAACTTAAAAACACCCAGAAAATAGTTCACGCCACACATTCTAAGTCTTACTGGTAAAATAAACGGATTTCATAAGCTGACTATTTAAAAAATTAATCTCCCCTTGTACCCCGCCTTCAAGTTTCCACATTTAATAACCTAAACTCTTTTGCCCTCTCCACCAGCTAAGACTAGACCATCACACACGAGAACCCCAAAGCCTGCCTTGCGGGGCGGAAAACAATCAAGAAGATAGAAAATTCACAAAGGACAAATAATTAGGACATAACAACCAACAAATACTAAACTTTCTTCGTAAAATCAATTAAAAAACAAATGATGATTATTAAAATTGTATGTAGGGCATTTACTCTCTCTCTCTCTGTCTCTCTCTCTCACTCAAATGTTTTAACTAGATAATTATTTATCTTCACTGCGTTCCATTTCCTTCGTGTTTCCCCCTATTAATTGAAACCAGCGATAAATCTGAGACGACATTAATCATGAAGTTCACAGCTGCAATGCAGGCCATGATAATGGTGATGATAGCGATTATGAAGATGAATATGATAACGAAGGTGATGTCCCCGGTGATGAACTTGACTTACAACGATGATAACTATGGCTGCGATCATAATGTTACGTATCCACTAATGATGATGATGATGGTCATTATGATGATGATGATGATGATGATGATGATGATGATGATAATGATGATGACGACTACGACAATGAGGTTGACATTACTAACAAAGACAAAGAAGATGAAAATAATGATGAAGACGATGTTGATGATAATAATACTAATGAAGACGGCAAAGATGATAGTATTGATGATGACGACGACGACGATAATAATAATTCTAATAAAGACAACGACGATGCCAATGACGACGACGACGACCCACCTGCAACGTTATAAGGTCGGCGTTGCCCCGCAGGATGTCCCTCATGATGCCCTTCTTGCGGTAGTCCCAGCTGAGGGCCCAGGTGGGACAGTAACCGTACATGGTCTTTGTACACAGCTTGTCACATAGCACGTTGTAGCACATCGTCGAGAACACGGCTGCAGAAGAGAGGGCGAAAAAAATCTCAAATTTTACAATACTGATTATGGGCTATAAGGAGCAAAAGAAAAAAAAAATATTTAAAAAAAAAAACCATCCCTCACCCAAAGAAAAAAAAACAACAAAAAACCCAACAACACACAAAAAAAAACAAAACAACAACAACAACAACAAAAAAACGAAACACCGTGCCAAATGGTTATCACTGTTCGCGTAATTCACACAAAGAAGACAGATTCTAGACTTATCTCCCTGAAGGAAGCAACAATAATAAGGAAAACTCGTTCGAAGCGCTTTCTCTAACGTTTACAACAGACTCCATAAAACTGTTTGAATAAGATTGGGTAAGAACTGTGCTCTTCTGCTTATTAACTGTTTCTATAGTTGTAAGAAAACACGTGTAACCACGCTGCCTATATCTTAAATATCAGTGTTTTTGTCTTATTACTTTTCTAAGCTCAAGCGTAAGCCTGATATTTTTTTTGTTTTGTTTTTAATCGCTCTCGATTCCATGTCTGATCTACGGGACAGACTGCATTAAGCTATCACTATAATAACATGCACAATTGGTCTATCGCAATTACATCCTCCACCCTCTCCTTCTCTTTCTAAAGAATAATTATAACAAACAAACAAACAAAAACCCACAAAAAAAATCAACAACAACAACAACAACAACAACAATAATAATAAAAATCAATAATCATGATTTGCGTCTTTCTCTTCCACTATTGCTCTATAAAATATTTAACTATCCAGTCATACTCTTTGCCCCCAACCCGCACACACCCACTTACACACTGTCTTAAGTAATTCAACCTCTTCCGCATCTTCCATCACATAAATCTAGAACCACCAGTTAGAGTTGGATGACGCATTCAAAAGTGTAGTGAAAAAATTTACCAGCCCCCCAAAATATTTATTACTCTATAAATTATCTTTAGCCTGGAGGTCTGTGCTGCTGACACAAGCAAAGGCTTGTTTTTTTTTTTTTTTTTAAATGCTTGTCTTCTTTTTATTTGAATGCTCTCTTTAATAAGTAGAGCGTAAAAAAACCCCAATACAAAACATGATTTCAATTCGTGTAACCTCGTCTGATAGATGGTCTTTAAGGAGGTAAACCAATGTAGAACATGTTTGCTCTCTCTCTCTCTCTCTCTCTCTCTCTCTCTCTTTGTCTGTCTCTGTCTCTCTCTATCCTATCGGTATGTCTCTCTGACACGCTATGAAGTCAAACTAGTTTGTCACTAATGTCAGTGTGTCGGTTCTGTCTCTTTGTGTATGTGTGTGTGTGTCTACCTCACTTTCACCCTTATCCCCCGTATGAGCCATCTCTTTAAGAAAGAAGAGATAGACAGATAGACATAGAGATAGAGAGAGTCAGAGTCCAGAGACCGAAAGAAGAGAGGAAAAGATGTCAAACACAGAGCTATTCGCAGTGCGACAAATTACAGAGAATCAGAAGTATGTCCACATCTTTTGCTTGAAAAAAAAAAATAGCTATACAATTTCCAGAAAGTTTGACAAGGGGAGGGACAGAGAAATAGAAGAAGAAGAGGAGGAGGAGACATTTAATGTTTCAAGTCACAAGCTTAAAGTTTGACCTAAATCACAGTCACATGACCTCTGCAAAATCGTTAAGTGCCCTTCATTCAAAACACAACCTTACTGCTTAGCCCGTAAAACCCCACGGAGAGAGAGAGGTCAACACCTATATCATTACACTAGGGCAATCACCGACAGGACAAATGATAGAAAATTTACCACATCTTTATACGTCTGGAGGATTTAAATCCATTCCTGCACACATTGTATCTATAAATAATTCATTTTCTGGATGGTTATTGTGCCGGGACTCCATAAGGAATAACGTTAAATCCCACATAATATAATAGAGCTTGCACATACATCACCACCACCACCCCTCTCCCCCCCCCCCTCACACACACACTCTGACGCCTTTACATCTCTCACTATCAGCGCGTCTCTAGAACTCTTCTATCGTGCCTTCTTCAACTCCCCCCCCCCCTCTCTCTCTCTCTCTCTCTCTTCCCTCCCTCCCCCTCGTGCACTTCACTCATTGTTTCTATCCTTTTCATCTATATCCTTTCTTCCTCACATTTCTTTTTATTACTATTTCTTTTCCGGGATTAGGCACGATTAGTAATAGGATTTTCAATGAAAGCCTACTAGAGTGCAGTTCTTAATACCCCCTCTCTCCCCCCAAAAAAAAACAACAACAAACAAAAACAAAACAAAAAACCACACAAAACACACACACAGACACACCACAACCACCAGAAATACGCACCTCTGCTTAACACCACCCTCGTTAAAAAAACACAGCTGTAAAAGTCATTCTGAGCACAAAAACTTGGGTAACTTTCGTGCAGCAAATTTCAACAGACAGGGTTGCGAGCTATTGCAGGTGCGCATGCAGTCGACAGGGGGGGTTACGTTACCGCACGTGTAGTGTACTAAAAAACAAAACCGGATGGCGACTCCACCCGGAGTGAAGCCCGAACCCGTGCCGTAAGGTACCTTGGGATCCTTGACGACCTGGGTGTTTATTTAACCCTGAGGACTGCAGCACAATGAGGGCAGGTTCAAAAATTCCAGAATCTTTCGTGAGATTGTTTCCCTCATCACCGACTGACAAAAGGTTTGTTGCGCAAGCGTTACTTCCGTTGGTACTCGAGTGAGTATGATACTATAAGTTGGGAATTAGGGGGGGGGGGGGGGGGATGCAGCAGAGAGTGTTTAGTTACTGGGGCAGTGATAGGTATGTACTGTACTGATACTGGCGTTATTTCACACAGGCCACTCACGGTCAAAGCTGGTTTATTATACAGACCGCACAGATTAACGCACCAAAACATACTTTATACAGAACTTAAAATCGCTATTAAGTCTCTGTGCCTTTTCCTCCCCTCTCTTTTGATAGATTCACGCCTAAAAATAAAATAAAATAAAACGAAATCACTCAGTGAGCCTATCGCCTGCTGCCGCTCATAAGTTTCATATCAAAACACACGCACATAAAACGCAAAACCTATTCACCGCATTAGTATCGAACGAACATCTTCAAAACTCATTAATCACACTACATCTGCCTGTCAACAAAGATTTTAATGTATCCTCATCCAATTTAAGTATCCCTCTCCCCCCCCCTCTCTCTCTCTCTCTCTCTCTCTCTCTCTCTCTTTTTCTCCCTGACTTATGAGGGTTGATAGAACTATATCGTTCCCCAGAATGCTTTAAGACACGTCCCCAATATTCTTTTGGGAACAAAGGAGAAAAAAAGACGAACAGGCGTAATCCTCAGCGCTCAGGTCCATAAACTAAACTCTCCATTGTCAATGTCAATGGCCAGGAAATCAATGCGGACGAATTTAACCATAGCAATCGTTGGTAGGTCTGTAATTATAATTAAGTATGTGAAGTTAAGCTAGATCTCTCTCTCTCTCTCTCTCTCTCTCTCTCTCTCTCTCTCTCCCTCTCTCTCTCTCTCCCCCCCCTCCCTCTCCCCTTCCATCACCTCCGCAAAACCTTTGATTGCTACCGTAAGTGAGTACTCGTAAAGATTAATTGTATACAAGTCCAAATTGTACTCACAGCTGCTATATATCAGAACAAATTGTCCTCACAGCTGCTACTGAAGCACTCCTGCTTTTTTGTCCTAGATCCCGGTCACGCGACCCTGGTTGATACACACAGCGTGAACCAGTTCGATACGCGGAGCTCCAGTCTAATACATGTTAATGTATTTTAATCAAACTAGGTCTCTATGAGCGCAAAAACTGCCACGTGCTAGATTCTATGGAACAGAAAGAGAGGAAATTTTGCATGGTAAGCCCAGACCACCCTAGCTCGACAACCTAGATACAGTATAATAATATCTAGCCTCCGTCAGGCAGGAAAGAAGAGCCTTGGAACTCACCAACGGGCGGCAACCCCGGTCAGACCAGACCAGCTCCAGGGCGGAGAGGTGAATGGTATCGTTCATTTAAGAGAGAAAAAAAAGTAAATCAAATCCATAAATATAAACCACGTCGCTAAGAGATTTCGTAAAGGAAATAAACTTATTACAGAACGTTATTTTACTCTTGATCAACATGAACTATTAATTTAAAAACATCGAAAACCATACGGCTAACTGGGATAACAACTGTTTGATGCTTTTGTTGACTCTAATTAACCTGTGCATAGAAAGAAAAAAAAACCTTGTTCGGTAGACATCCCAGCATTTATAACCTCTAATTCACCTTGGCAGTCATCCCACAAGTACGACCGCTTCTGCCGCAAATATTAAATTAAAAAAAAAATGAGTTTGGCATTTATTTTAACCGCGATTTTAAAATATTAAACACAGGTCATCATTCTATCGAGGATCGACACCAACTAAAGATTGTATAGAGCCGGTAACTATGTCATGTTGCTGGAAAATAACATAATGTCTCGTTCTCTCATTGAACGTTCATTCAGGAAAACAAATTAAAAACAAAAACAAAACTCGTGGCTTAGAAAGCGAGAGAGTTCACACGAGTCCTGCAGATAATAGTTCATGCGATGCTATGCCAAGCCATACTTGTTAAATAAGTGCAGAGATCGAGACGCAACGTAGATTCTCATTGTGGCAACAACCGACATTATTACGGGGGCATGTCTTTGCACGAGGGCAATTATTTATCAGATGTGTAGCTTTCCGGTTTTTTTTTTTTTTAATACCCACTAGACTTGGAAATGGAGCTCATAAAAAGGCAAAAGTGGAAATTAATATATTTATTTATTTATCTGTCCGACAACACCCAGAAAGCAAACCCATAATTATGAGGAGTTCCAATTTGGTTAGGTAGCCTCTGAGTTGTACATGTACGACGCCCTCAAGTTTCTAGTTAATCTTATCCATGGGTGGCCAAGCTAGGTTGCCGTCATTCCCCTTAAAAAAAAATGCAGTTATTTTTAGAAATACGATCAACGCACAACTTTGTGATAAAACCTAAAGCAATAACCGTTCGTACTAAAAAAAAAAAAAAAAATCCACTACGGGAGATGCAGCAAAATAACGTAGCCGGCCCAACACAATTTCCGCGAAGAATAAAAACCTGACCAAGCCTGTGATGGCCACCGGCGGAAGCGCCCCCCTTATAAATAAACATGGGGTCATCTCCTCGTGATTGGCGCGCTCCCGAATACGATTCTACGGGGGAACTAGGAGATCGACGTTTCCCGTAGAAGCTAGATCTCAGATGTGTGCGTGTGTGTGTGTGTGGAGGGGGGAGGGGGGGGAGGAGGGGAGGGCTGCGTTAGAATAGATCAGTAATCCTACATTTCCTTCTTGTTCTTCGGGTATCCCCATCCGAGCTGCCCAGAATTGGACTCTGCTGGGAGCACGAACGGTGATTAGCGACACCGACGCGGGGCACGAGCCTCGATCTGGACTCGCTGCACCAGTCTATCCTATGTTGAGGGAAATTTAGAAAGACTTTGAGTTTGAGGCAATCGCGTCAGTCGTTAGTGAAAATCGCTTTGATTTCGCAAACGAGGACATTAATTTCAGCGACGTCGTTAGAAAGTGCACATACATATCAGAATGCATTCGTGTATTCCACGCGGCTCGAAAATGGCGTCAGAAAATGTGTTTTACCAAAAGCGACGAGCGAACGAAGGGTATTAAAGCATGTCATTGCATTCCCTCCATCTGCATCTCTATTAGTATTACTTGAGCATAAGAGGAAGTACAGGGATATCTATCAAGCTTCTGAAATGCGTGTTGTAAGTTACTACAAAGTACAATTCAAGGGTTCAATCAAGTGTTAACGCCCCCCTTAACTTGGTCAAATATCGGCAAAGCCATCTTCTGTTCATCAGCTCCTTTAGTTATAGTGTGAATTGATGTCAGAATAACAATTGCAAATATTGTTAAAATTTAAATCCTTACAAACACTTTGTTCCCTTCCGGAAAGAGAGAGAGAGAGAGAGAGAGAGAGAGAGAGAGAGAGAGAGAGAGAGAGAGAGAGAGAGAGAGAGAGAGAGAGAGAGAGAGAGAGAGAGAGAAGTAAAATAACCTTCACATCCGTA
>JAWDGP010000269.1:355000-392500 GCA_033675545.1 Elysia crispata
TTCTTCCATGAACTCCTTTTCTCTCTGTCGACCCTGCTATCTACCAACATAATGGGTCTGGAAGCAGAAAGAGTAGGCGTGAGAGATGAGACAAGGAGGGAGGGAGAAAGAGAGAGAGAGAGAGAGAGAGAGAGAGAGAGAGAGAGAGAGAGAGAGAGAGAGAGAGAGAGAGAGAGAGAGAGAGAGAGAGAGGTACTTAAATTGGATGAAGATACATAAAAATCTTTGTCGACAGGCAGATGTAGTACGATAAATGACTTTTTGAAGATTTTCGTTCGATTCTTATGCGGTGAATAGATTTTGTGTTTGGTGTGTGTGACACGCACACACACAAACACAGACAAAAGCAGCCGTTCAAGAGGACAGACCAAGTCCGACGCGACCTGACCCTGGATAAAGATTTCTACCTCGAAGAAAGATCAAATCACTCGGCGACGTTGAGCCATTGAGTCGCGCGCAATAACCGCCACGTCGTTGTAAATGTAATAATGCCACGCCAAAGGAAGACGATTATTAAAACAAAGGCTGGAATCCTGGTTTCTCCGAAACACCCTTAAGCACAATACTCCTACGGCCCTAATAACACATGTTGTTCCATGACCAATTAGTTAAATGTAAAATCATGATCTTGTATGCATAAGTCCTGATGTTATTGCATGTTTTGTAATTACATAATTTGACATAGTCATGCTCTTTGAAAATAAGATTTGTACTTTAAGCTGTCTGATCTGAATTTTTCTTAAGGAGAGCGCACTCAAAATAATTTGTACTATTACAAATGTAATATCTTTATCATCATTAGTATTATGACAAAACGACCTGACGCCACAAGAAGCAACGCGTTTTTTGCTTGCGATTATTGGAAAGCGGCATAAAATTGGAAGATTTACGGCTCATCTATCTCAAGTATCAAACGAAAGCCAACGGGTAATTATTGTGGACACTGAAAAAAAATCTCATCACCATGCCTGTTACTAATTACTACCCCTCTGCGAGTTCAAAAAGATAATTCTTAGAATAGCCTGTCAGAGGATATTTGGAAAGCGCTTGAACAGCTTGAAGCGCTCGAAGCAATTATGAAAACAACCATTCATCATAATCATTAAACGGACAAACGCGCTTTCTTTTCCAGAGCTCGGCAAGCGGGGACATGCGGTGCAAATTAATAAAGCTTAAAAGAAAGCTTCCGAGGGACACTTAGTAAAACCATCATTGGTTCTTCACAGGATGAAATGGCCATTATGATTGATACTTAACAGTCAAAGGTGTCGCAATGTTAGCGCGGGGGAAAATGGTGTTCAAGATGCTACAGCTCCAAATAGCACCTTGTGGCGTTGTCTTTGTTCTTTTTCTCTTTATTATACATGCATAATATCAGTCTCTGTCTCACGGTCTCTCTTCCTCTCTGGCTCTTACTGTCTGCCTGTCTCTCAGTCTGTCTGTCTGTCTGTCTGTCTGTCTGTCTCTCTCTCTCTCTCTCTCTCATTTCTTTTATCCATTTTCTCTCTTTCTCGTAACACATCTTCCCACCTAAAATCCTTTATCTCGAACTAATACGCCTAATATGATAAAGATATGTGACATGACAGGCGCGGAAGCCGCCGATTACTTTAATTTACGGACCGCTGCATAAACGGCCACCACCATGATTAGCAGCAAAAAAAAAAAAAAAGAAAAAGGGTGGGGGGAGGAGAGAATTTAGCACTAAACGCCATAAAGACGGGAGGCGATGACGATCAAGCTTTCTCCTCTCCGATATAAAATACTTACCATGCCTTGAGGCAGTGCTCTTTTACCTCTTCGTGAGTTACTGTACCAAAAGAAATGGCAGCAAGGCGGGGAGAATTTTGCACTAAACGCGATAAAGACGGGAGGCGATGACGATCAAGATATCTCGTTCCCGATTAAAAAAAAAAATACAATGCCTTGAGGCAGTGATCGTCGTGAGCTACTGTATCAAGAAAAATAGCAGCAAGGCGCGGGCATTTTGCACTTAACACGATGACGATCGGGCTTTCCGTAGCCCGATAAAAACACTAACCACGCCTTGAGGCAGTTATCTTCACCTCTCTGCGAGTTACTGTACCCAAAGTTATTTTCAACACCTGATTGATTACATTGTCAGAATTGGACTGAAAATTCGCCAGCGCGCTCACACTTCGCATTGAAATACGCGGGTTTGAATTAAAATTCGCCAGCGCGTTAGCACTTCGCTTCACATACGGGTTTGAATTAAAATTAGCCAGCGCGTTCGCCATTCGCGTCATACATGGGTTTGATATATAAACACATCTGCCCTATGACTTCTTACACCCTGCCTGAAAGTGAAAGACGCTGATGACGCACGTTGCCACCGTGGACCGAAGAAAGTTGCTTGCCTTTAACTTTAAAGGAAAGTATTAAAAACGGCGATGACAAGGATAACGACTAAGACAACAGCGCGATAGATTTCTATAAGGTTAGGAGTGAAAATGAACGAAAAAGGGAAAGAAAGAAGGACACAGTAGGTAAAAAATAAGGAGTAACAAATACTGACAAATTTTACACAAGAAAACGACAAAACTTATAATGGCGACACGCCCACAATCCCATGACTGAAATTTACATGAGGTAACTGGTCGGATGCCTTTACCGAAAGTAATAACCACAACCAATACCACCACCACTACAACCACACCCAACGACATTAACTTCCTGCTACAGACAGGCAAGAGAAATCATCTCTGGGCATTATTTATCAAAGGACAGAGCTCGTTGCCATGACAACGGTAAAGGAGCTGCCTGTGTGTGTGTGTGCGAGAGAGAGAGAATTACGCTGACCGATTATGATTGCCTGTAAGAACAAAAGGGGAGGAGGCGAACACGGCAGGGCAGAAACTAGAGTTTGACTGAGATAGAAGATCTACACAGTCATGTTATTAACATCTACTGGGAGGATTGGATATGTGTATGTGTGTGTGAGATTTTATATATATATATATATATATATATATATATATATATAGAGAGAGAGAGAGAGAGAGAGAGAGAGAGAGAGAGAGAGAGAGAGAGAGAGAGAGAGAGAGAGAGAGAGAGAGAGAGAGAGAGAGAGAGAGAGAGAGATCTGTTGCAAGTATAGAATGTACAAGGACTAAAATAAACAAAAGAAAAATGCGATCGAATCGGTGAGAAACAAAGACAAGCAATACACGACACTAACAGAGAGATTATACATGAGGCAAATAGAATGGATGGATAGAACGATAAAAAAAATATTAACAGACTCATAGATAGATCATAACTCATTAGATATAATGTGCGCGCGCCAGAGAGAGAGAGAGAGAGAGAGAGAGAGAGAGAGAGAGAGAGAGAGAGAGAGAGAGAGAGAGAGAGAGAGAGAGAGAGAGAGAGAGAGAGAGAGAGAGAGTTCGAATTCATCTTTGGAACAAAAAACTAGATCTATTTTGTTAATTACTCAAATCTATCATCTGATGATCTATCGGACACTCCAAGCAAAAGAAAAGAAGCAACAAGCTTTGTGGGAAATTCACAAGCCTTAGAACTAAGAAGCCCCCCGCCCTTATTCCCCCAAATTAAATTTCCTCTTTATCCCAGTTTCTTTCTCAAAGGGCGATAACCCCTTGGTGTGGGCAAAAATACCGGAAGTTTAGATGGAAACCGCGGGGTTATATCGCGCAGGAACGAGACACATGGCCTGAAACAATCGAAGGTAACGACCGGTTGACCTGGTCTGAGGTCCGGAAAAGGTCAAGGTTAAAAACACGGCTCCGCAAAAGCGAGTTCCTCCGCAAAATTGCGCCAGAAACACCTTATGTTTGGTTACGTGAACGTGAATTTCAGTGACTGCACAGCCGGCCAGTACAGTAACACAGGAGCCCCGGTCAAGTCCAAGTATATATTTATGTACACCAATCAAACAAGGATGAAAGAGCTTAGAAAAATGATGATGCCTCGATTTCCAATTGTTTTTCAGTAAGGGTCGGTTCAATCTTGGAACATCCAGTTATTAAGTCGACGGTTTGCAACAACATGAGACCTTACAGTTACATGATACCTTGCCACACGAATCATGTGATACGCACCAAGCGCGATCGCTTGGCGGAAAAACATAAAGGCAGTGCAGTGGACAAACACAAACTTGACGTGTATTTTACTAGTAAGCGAAACTAGTACATCATCAACACTGGCCACGCACGCAAGAGTAAGCGACAGCCCGGGGTGAAAATTCAAACATCGACCTGTGCGGGTGTGTATGGGGTCTCGAGGCGAGCGAGCGTTACATTCACAATGGCCACCTTATTCTTTCATCTCCCCTCATTATTATTATCTCCTTGATAATCAAGAGACCTCGAGGGTCATAGGTCATCGACGAGCGTAAAGGCGAAAGCAGTGCAAGTAACGGAGAGGTTGGACAGTGACCGCTGCACTATCATGAATACAGCAGCTGTGTAAAGTCAAGACTGCGTGTAATTGTACTAAGTGCGGGCCCAACGGACAGGCCACCATCCTACATGAGCAACCAGGTCAGACAGATGGCCGAAAAGTCGGGGACATAAAACATTTTAATAAGTTAATCTGCTAATAAATGACTAAACGCGGCCATCATGAACTCTGGGTCTAACCGACTTCACAGGCTGAACTATTTACGAGGGAGGATGATTTGTGAGGTGAGTGGGGAGGGGTAGGCAATTTAGTTGCTCATGAGTTTCTCTTTCTCTTCACTGCTCAATGATTTCACCTGCGTAATAAAATGCTTCCCCTCTGTTTGACCCTTAGAGTAAGATGGTGTTGTCCGCCTTAAATCTGTGATAAAATAATTTATGTCTCCTTTGTTTGACCCATGAAGTCAAATTATGTGGTCCGTTTAACCCTGTGATAAAATATATCCCCTTCGGCTGACCCGTGGAGTAAACTGATGTGGTCCATCTTTACTTCAGTGATATATGTTTCCTTTATTTAATACATTAAGTAAAATCATGTGGTCTATCTGAATTCAGTGTTAAGATGTGCTTTTTTTGGATGACCCATGGAGTAGAATGATGTTGTCCATCTTAATTCGTTTGCATAAACTACCTCAAGGATGATCTGAATCTAACAGCTATCCAAAGTTCGATATACAGCCATGTTCCTCAAGTCTTGCTCATTTGCTCAACACGTCTACATACTAAATAAAGGCAAACGGTTATGTTCACGCTCAGAATTTTTCCTTTCTTCGACCAGCATGATTTAGACAATAATGGAATCGAGCGATTCCCGATGTCCAAATGGCGTGGTAAAAATTATGCGGGTATGACAGATCGTTTCATATTTTGGACAGTATGAACACAAAGAGAGATTTAAGTCTCGACCCATTACATGAATCCTGTAAGTTATAACCAAAACCAGCGATCAAGAACGCTTTCTCAGATACAACGTGGGGTTAGATAATAAATATTTAGGTACTGAAACGAATTATACTTAATTATATAAAAGTGATTCATAATTACTATACACATCCGGTACCATAAAGTTAGTCGTGGAGTGAGGATGAAAAAAAAACAACAAAAAAAAAACAACCCACCAAAATAAACGGAGAGCGAGTTGACATGCGGGTCTACGTGCTTTGCACTTTAAATCATACTCTTAATAATAATCAAGCCTGAATTGAATTCACTGAATCACGTGCTTGGCTAAGCCTATAATTCTGCGGGTCGCGTAAAATTATAAAATAAATTATTTTCGATGCGTGATAATTATATACAAAAATGCTTGGCACTGCGGAAAAGATGAGCGTCCTCGTCACGTGAAGTATTAAGAGCTAATTGGGAGGGGGGTGACAATGACAGGAAGAAGTGCTTGGCGGAAGAGAGCACCCAAGTACCCTATATTTAGGGAGACTAACCCAGAAAGCATAGAGCTAGAGAGACAGTTTTGTCATTGTACTCTATTCTGGCAGGGGGGGAGGGGGGGTGGGGGGATAACTGCAGCTGCCAGTTCCATTGTCCTTTCACACTCATTTGTGAGTGAACAATCCCACGAACAAAAGCGATGACAAAATGTTACTCTCAGCCCCCCCAAAAAAACACTCCCAAAAAAAACTCCAGTCTGCGCCAGGCGAGGAAGTAGGTAAAAATTACGTAGCATTACATCACGAACAATGCCTGGACAAGAAAAGCGAGTAAAGAGCCAGTCAGTGAAATGTGTTTTATAGTAATAGTTCCGCGTGAGACACAATGACCCTCTGTTTGGAGCAGCTAGTGGGGTCGGCGTTGGCAAGCTTGCCAACTTCACAGCGGGGAGATGGCAAACTGGAAGCCACTGAACGCAAATTGGGCTATTTGGTGTCTGCTGACTAAAATTGAGATCAAACGTCTGTCCGCTGTAGTATTTTGATGGTACAAATACACAAACACAGACACACATCACGCCTAGCTTACACAACTTGTGAAATGACAACACCTTCAGGTTTGCGAATTCAGAATAAAAGTACGGGTATAACAGGACGGAAGAAGTGCGCATCACTACAAAATACAGACATATAGAACAAAACAAGACAGTGATGGGTTTGCAAAAGCTACATAAATAAATAGATATGTAAAAAGAGGGGGAGAGAGAGGGAGAGAAGGGGGGGGGGGGGGAGAGAGAGAGAGAGAGAGAGAGAGAGAGAGAGAGAAGGAGAGAGAGAAAGAGAGATCATATGAAATGGCACAAAGACAGATACGTCGATAACTTGATCAATGAAAAATCAGACACACACACACACACCACTGGTAGACACATGGTGAATGAAGAGTGGAAAAACAGAAATAGGAGGATAAAATACGAGAATTAATGGGAGAGATAGAAATGAAAGAGATTAGACAGAGCATGTGCGTTTGTGGAAAAAAAAAAGGGTGATGGGAGAGAGAGAGAGAGAGAGAGAGAGAGAGAGAGAGAGAGAGAGAGAGAGAGAGAGAGAGAGAGAGAGAGAGAGAGAGAGAGAGAGAGGAGAAGCAAACAATCACTGATCGATGCCGCACTTGTAATAAATGTGAGTCGAATCAACAAGAAATTAAGAGCCTGGATAGAAGATTATACAACGGTAGGAATTAAAGCTATGATGAAATGAAAAAAAAAAAAATTCAGTACCTTATAAAAAGGCATGAATTCAAATACAAGATACAGAAAAGAGATCAGGCAACTAATGCAGATAAAAAGGAGGCATTTTTTTTCCACGTAATTTAACAAAGCAAAGTTGAAATTCCCACGACATAATATTGAGTTGAGGAGGGGGAAAAAAGGCTTACATTTTTTCAGCTGCACAGGGGGGCTAGTGTAAGCCTTGAGCGGGTAGAATACGGTGTTATTGAAGCGCAACGGAAGCTGTATTCCCTGAACTGGCGCTGTCACCGTGGGTGAGTACAGCGCCTGGAACAGCGAGTGGACAGGGTAGGGCCAGGAGGCTGAGCCTCCTACTGTGGCCTCCTTCAGACGCCCGCCGGTGTCGTGGTCCGGATAGCGCGGGCTTTTCTCGGCGCCGTAATCAGAGCCTTGGCTGTCCGCCGCGCCGCGGGAGTGGGAGAAAACCTGACTATAGTGGCCCGGCCGGTTGTGGTAGGTCACCTCTACGGTCACATCCAGACCGGTGAGGTCCATGTACACGCTGTCCGAGAAAGGCGGACCGCCGTAGAAATGCTCCATGTGCTGGTAGTGCGGGTGGTGATAAGGCGAGGGATAATGGCGCGCGGCGCGACGCCTGGACGCGGGCCACACGTCAATATCCCACAGCTGCCGCGCGGGGTGGGGAAGTCTATAACCGACGCTGGTCCCCTTCAGTCCGCTGTGATCCTTGCTGCTTGCCACAGTCACGGTGCCGCTGGTTGAGCTGGTGGTCGAGATGGACGCATTGGCGCTGACAATTTTCGAGTGGGGATTTCTGGAGACCACCTTCACAAATGGCTGGTTGCTGCTGGGTGATGGTTTGCTGCTGTTACTACTCACACACCCGTGTTTGATTGTGTACGCGTCACTGGTGCTGCCGTTGAGAGCGCTTGGGGAGTCCTGGGCCGACACGTTGGCTTGGTCGGTGCCAGACGAGGCCGCCGAGGACTCGGAGGAGGAAGTAGACGAGCTGTCTTCTATGTCAGAGGATACGTCTGAGTCCGACGATATTGAAGTGCGCGGGGTTGATGCTGAGGATTTGTGGCGAAATTGAGAACGCAAAAGTTCGTGTTGTGGCTGGTGGAAGAGAGAGTGCTGGTTGAACGCCTCTTCCGAGAAACAGGCACCGCCTTGGAAAGTTTGGCTGTGCGCATACCAAGCAGCGCACTGAGGGCAGGCAGGGTGGTGGTGGTGGTGGTGGTGGTGGTGAGGGGCCGGCACATCGTATCTCAAAAGAGGCACGCCTGTCGTGTACTGAGCAAGCTGCTGGAGCTCCCTTGGTGTCATCTCACCCCCATCCAGAGCAGGAAGCAGCTCGCCAGCCAGGTCCTCGGAGAGTGTGTCGGAACTTGAAGCCACCGATGCCTTGTCGCTCTGATCTGACTCGTCTGTGGTGGTGCATGGACTCTCGGACATTGCAGATCTGTCCCCGTCCTGGGGATCCTCCTCGTGATCCATTGCGGGCCGAGGAGCCGCGCTGGTCGTCGCGGCGGACAGGTCGTTACAAATCAGCTCCACATTGTCGCATTCAGCCATGTTACGTCGCTTCACCTCAGCGTCATGTAGAGATCGCGACGGAGAAGCGGCGGAAGAGGCATTGTTCAGAATGCTTCCAGACAGCTTGGCGTCCGCGGCAGAGTTCTGGCTAAGATTCGGCTCGATGTCTTGCGCAGGCTCCTTCCTGTGCGCCTTCTCTATTACCGAAATAAGAGCGGAGAGGTTTTTGCGCGATTTCTCCTTGACCTTCTGCGTACTAGAGCGGAATCTTTGGTAAGATGCTTTCTCGTGAGGCAGGAGTTCAGACGTTGCCAGGGGGGATACGACGTGAGCAGGGTGATAGTGTGTAGGTTGGAGAGGCCACGCCTGGGGGTAATGCGGATAATAATGGTGATGATAGTAGTGAGGCTGGTACGTGTAGAGCGATTTGGGCACAAACTCCGGTATAGAAGCCACGTCTCCATAGATGTGAGACCAGGTGATATCTGGAGAGGAGCGGCCACGGCCAAGCGAAGCTGAAGGCGAGTTTCGGTACAGTGTTGAAGCGGCAGCATGGTGAGCTACTGCTCCGCCACGTAACCCTCTCCTCCTGCTTCCACCTCCACCTTTGCCACCACTACTGCTGCCACTGCTGCTGGATGACTGGTCCTCGTCTGTTGACCTCGACACGTCAGAGTCTTGCTCCTCCAAACTGGACTGCCGCCTACGACTCTGGAGAGCGAGGCTGCCGGGAAGGGTATCTTTTAAGTGGATTACCAGAGGCGTGTCAGCTTTGCCGGTCGCACTGCTCGGCTTTTGTTTACTCGACGTTTGCGGCTGTTGCTGCTGCTGACTGTGGTGGTGGTGGTGGTGGTGATGGTGGTTGCTATTATGCTGTTGCTTGCGCCGACCCGCCTTGCCCCTGCGACCACTAGTCTTCCCATGGTTGTGATGGCTCATACTACTATTATTACTACAACTACTACCATTAGCATTGCTGTTATTATTATTATTATTATTATTGTTGTTGTTGTTCGCATTGTGAGTGCTTCTCGTTCTCTCTCTCTGGCAGTTGGCGCAGGCGCTGCCACTAGCAGAGCTGGCCTGAGCACAACTACCACCACCACTGCTGTTGCTGCTGCTGCTGCTACTATTGCTACTCATGCCCTCAAGGCGCCACACGAAACTCTCCTGGCTGATCACCTCCAGGTGGGCGGAGGCTGAGACCACCTTCCGCTTGACATTCGTCGGACTCCGCTCTCCGCGGTCTCCGTCCTGAATTTTGCCCATGGTTTCTTTCATCTGGGGTTTCCAATAATCCCAATCTGTGTTAGCCTCGGATAGCTAAGACAAACCCGGACAACTTCAGACCATTTTGGGATATTGAATAAGAAAATCTTGGTGAGAGAATTTCCTTTCAAACCATGCTTACCGCTGCAATGTCATATGCAGTAATGTGGTAAAGAAGCTCATGTATTTACTCCACAAGCAGACAAACGATGTCTCCACTTGATTTATTTCTCTGCTCTGCTAGACCGAATGTTGGTTTTACATTTATTTCTTGGAATCACATCTGGGAAAAGTCAAACATAAAATGTATGAGTTGCGTTAAAAAGGCACCATGCTGACAAGTGCAGTGCTACGGATACCCTTTTAAGACTGACAGTTTTTACAATTGTATAAAACATACAACATAATCTCACTATAGTGAATAAAATCGGAATTGATCGCTAACATAATTGCTACGCTTAGATATTTTTTATTCAGAATATCAAATATATGCATTCAACCAATTAAAAAAAAAAAATAAAATAAAAAGACAACAATAACAAAGGCATAAATCGAGCAGTGAAAAGTAGGTCGCCACAGAAGAGAGAGGAAGAGAAAGGAAGGGAGTGGGCGAAACTTTGAGCTTTGTCATGTTCATGTGACTGTATTAGCGAAGGTTTATGAACCCGGGGTTGTCGGGAAGTCGTGAGCAAGCATACAACCGGAGCGAGATGACAAAAGTTGAAGTTGGGCGCCTGTACGACTTTTCATCCGTTGGCTCATTCACACCAAGCAAAAATGTGTTAAAATATATCTTAGTTAGTTATTGATTCAGCCAACTGATAAAATGCGTGATTCTGTTACAAGGATTAAAGGAAAGAACAAATAGAGCGAAATAAAAGGATAAAAATGGTTGGATGCGCAAGTGTGCGTGTGTGTGTGTGGGGGGGGGAAGGAGTTGCTTCACGTATAAAACATAAAAATTACTTTTATTGTTTAAGGGTTTAAAAGCGTAAAATCAATGACATCTAATTCAGAGTACAGGACCATATAGCACATACGGGCAATTGCTTTTTGGCACTACCGTTGCACCGGTACTGTTTGTAAAGGCAGCATGCAAGACTAACGAGACACTAACGGGATAGACCTTTATAGATAGAAAGAAATAAGTGCAAATGGGAAGGAAAGAATTTTTTTTGTTTGCGTTTTTCGTCGATTAATTATAAGCCCGTCTTCAACAGCATGATTTCAAGTCTTCGCGTAAAAAAAAATTCAAGCCCAGGCCCCGAAGCAGGGCGTAACTTCAATCAGTCTGACTATAGCTCTTCTCACCACAACTCTTACGATTCTTCGGGTCATGAATCGACCGAGTTACGACAATTATAGATCGATGACCGTTATATATGCCTCGACAAAAACACTATTGGGTCTCGTTGCGTAAAAAGCGGGATGAATAAAACAATTCGCATGGCAATGAATCGAGGCTGAATGTCACGCAGTCCCCCTACTGGTATATAACTCTCAAATCAGAGCAATATCTCATAGCAAGTGGGACTCTATTAAAGGTAAACACTTTCCACTTCCTGGGCCACTACAAGTATACTAGATTATACATATAAATAGAAATTAGTATAAGCGGAACTTTTAATATCATTCTGTATCATCACTGAGGTAATATGTGTCAGCCCCATCCATTCCGATAAAGAGCAGTGACATAACTGTACTAAAGGTAAACAACTTACTCTGCCAGGACCACTATAATGAATAAGTCAAACAAAAAAAAAAAGTGAATATTATTCTGAACTTTCACCGAAGTGATATGCCTGAGCCCCATCCATTCCGATAAAGAGCAGTGTCGCATACATGTCAGCTAGGAGAGCGCTTGCCAAACAATTCACATGTAATTTAATTATACAACGGTCTTACCAATATCCGCGTCACAATCAATATGACACAATTACACAACAAACTAGAGGAGCGCAGGCAGTTCGACTGTTAATGTTTCGTATTCTCCCAGTGTCTGTTATATGTGTATGCTGCAGTTCTTGTTGTTGTTGTTGCTATAAACAAGGAAATGGCATGACCCAGTCGACAGTCTGAATGAGGCCACCTTGACCTGACTGTGGCTGGGCGCCAAAGTAAAAGCACAAAAAAGTATTGGCTGGAATAGCATTTAGACTAAGTGGGAACTTCTCTACTCACGCAAACTCCCTCCCTCTGCCCTTTCCAAATATGTGTTCCCTGTTTGTGTTTTTCGTGCCCTCTGTCGGTATATATTTTTGCTATGGGCGGGCATTGACCGGGTAGTATAAACGACACGTTCAAGCATGACGCGCCGACAATCTTGCGCTGTGTTTTATGTGTCAAGATTTAGGAACGAAAGTGTGAGGCAACGTTCAATTTCATGTAGAATTAAAAAAAAAAAAAAATTCTTAAAATCAGAGCGATAAATTATTGTAGATTCATTATCCACTCAGCTGAGATCCACAAAATATTTTTCTGTGGTCTCTCAGGGATATCAAAGTATCAAAACAATACTACCCTGTAATTTATATAGGTCTGACGTTAAAAGCTTGCAAAAACTGATGCTACTGAAATAGTTGATCGAAACCAATTTAAGTAATTTCTCTAACTTTCAACTCGTCAATACAAACCGGTAAAACTGAAGAGAAAACAAACAAGAATCAGTGTCAACAAGTGCTTTACATTAGATTCTATCCGCGATCACGCCATATCATAAGTCGCAAAGTCTTAAAGAGACCTTGGCCACTGGAAATCACTTAATCATAATGGATTAAAAATAATAGTAATAACAACAACAACAACAACAATAATAATAATAATAATAATAATAATAATAATAATAATAATAATAATAATAATAAAAATAAAAACATAGGCAGTACTAACACACCAAACCCCGTACATAACATACAGCAGAACTGAAGAGCAAGGTAAACAAATCACATTGAGTGCTTACAAAGACCAGAGTAAAAGTCCAGAAACCAACCGGAGAAACTGTAAACAAAGCGATCCTGGTTACCCGGGCATCGACCTACCGAACCCACAGCGCCAACAGTAAGTAACCTGTTGTTGTTGTTGTTATTGCTGCTGCACAGGTGGCCACAGTTATCACATTCGGTAAAGAGATCCATGTAAACACTGAACATCACCGACGCTCTCTCACTGTCTCCGCGGCTTCACGACGATTGATTTTAAACGCCATGCGGCACAGAGCGAGAGAGAGAGAGAGAGAGAGAGAGAGAGAGAGAGAGAGAGAGAGAGAGAGAGAGAGAGAGAGAGAGAGAGAGAGAGAGAGAGAGAGAGAGAGAGAGAGAGAGAGAGAGAGAGAGAGAGAGAGAGAGAGAGAGAGAGAGAGAGAGAGAGAGAGAGAGAGAGAGAAGTGGTTCCAGGCACACATTTCCTCCCTGCCACCCGCTGCTAAATGGGAATCTTCCTCTCACCTTTTCTTCCCTTGACAAAGGCAGTGTCAGAGGATGCGACAACCGACTGCTGGCAGCTGCTGATCATTGCTGCTCGTCATGACAAAGAAATGACTTGGAACAAAGAGAAGCAATCTCTCTTCCCCCCCCCCCCGCGCCCCATTTGTAAACCCCATCTCCCCTTTTCCCCCTGCATGGTTGAGCAAGACAATTCAAAAAGTCTTAATTAAAACCGTAAAAAAAGTCATATTATTATCACAACCATTAATCCCAGATGAAAATTCCCTTAAATGATGAAATTGTTGATTTAAAAAAGGCGGAATTGGTCACACACAACAAAATGCCTAAGCGACTAACAGGTTTCGCTGAAAAAAAAAAACCAAAACAACAACTGAAGAAAATAAGGTAATGTAGAGCCAAGTGGCTTAACCCATGATTATTTCGATTATTATTATTATTATTATTATTATTATTATTATTATTATTATTATTATTATTATTATTATTATTATTATTATTATTATTATTATTATTATTATTATTATTATCCTATACACAGGCGAAGGGGCACGGAAACGGGGTCAACGTAATCACTCTAGCAGTATTCGGGAGAAGAAAGATGGCATGAGTCAGAATCCGCGTCACCCGAACCCACGAGGGCTGAGATCAATAGGATGAGTAAGCGGGCGCTCAGTGACACGGCATGGCAAAGCGGTCAAGGGCGGAGAAGCTACGACAAATACAGAGACACTAACCAATGTCCAGTACAACGTACTGACTCGCACGAAAAGGAAGCTAGAGGATTTGAATTGCTACTTTACTCCCTCCCCTCCCCCCTTTAAAAAAAAAAAAAAAGAGCGAAAGTCCAGTAATATATTAACTTCCATATATAACCAGGGCTGTGAATGGTCAGACAAGAAAAAGTCGGAAAATACCAGCCAACGAGCCGAAGGCTCGTAACCGAGCGCCGAAGGCGTGAGATTCACCTAGGGGTCAGGGGCATGCCCCCCCCCCCCCCCCCCCCGGAAAATTTTGAAAAATTGAGTTAAAATTAAGCCATTTAGGCCCCTCTGGCACTGAACTTCCCTTAATTATTGTGTTTCGCTCTGTCCACGTGAGCCGTCAAAGCCGTAAGTCCACGACTTGCGTAACTCAACTCCTTGTCACACACACTACACCACGATACTCCTTTTTTCCTTAACTTTCTAATAAGCTCCCCCAGACGCCGACCATTAGCGGTTTTGTCACACCATTCCCATCGCCATGGGTTCACAATATCGCCGTCATCGCAAGCTTCTCCTCTACTAACAATGTCTTGTCGCCTCGCTATTGTGATGTTCACGCGCAAACGGTTGTGGAAAGACTGAGAAAAGTTGCGCCGAGCTTTGGCAAAAACAAAGAGAAATTCGGCCAATATCGATCGATATTTTCAAAACCGATTAAGAAAGTAATAACAACAATAGATTATCATTAAATGGTATTGATGTTAATCTCGATAATTCCACTTGATCAATACCACCAAACTCTTCTGTGTTGGTTGGTTTATGTTTCCGGAAACCAGCCTCGAAATCGAAAAGAAGGCTTCGGAACTCACACATATAAGATGCTTGCGGGTTTAAAATGCTGCCCCCCTCGTAATCTTGATAGAAAGGGTCGCTGGTTTGAACCCACCCCAAAAAAAAAAAAAAAATAAACATTAGGGGAGAAACGATAATAGACATCTGTTGAACGGAACTGGGACAGCAACCAATAATCACAAAGAGATTGTCCTCCGCAGATAAAATACAGGCATTCGTATATACGTGGCCTTTACTACGAAACTCAAATTGCGCACTGGTGCTCGGTGTAATACAGGTGTGGAAGCAGTACGTACTATTCTTTGTTCCCCTCAGGGCAGAGGAACTCTTCACCACCGGAAATAACAACAGGAACTCCCCTTCATCTGTCTCTCAACCTTGGCATAAATTTTGGGGAGGGGGAGGGGGGATAAAAACAGAAACTTCCTTTCACTACCTATACAAATCTTCGCAAGGAAGTGGGAGAGTAGGAGAGACGCACATACAGAGAGATAGAGAGAGAGAGAGAGAGAGAGAGAGAGAGAGAAACCTGTATCACACCACATCATTCTCATTATCACAAATGTACATGAAAACTTTGAACTTTCGAAAAGTTCATCCCATCTTGATTATAAAATGCACATTTTTGCGGTGCGTCATGAAAGAAGAAAAATAAATTCTTGCGAGGCGAGCTGCTGCTGCTGCTGCTGCTGCTACTACTACTACTACTACTACTACTACTACTACTACTACTACTACATACTGCACTATAATATTTGTTTTGGTACAAGATGAAATCGTATTTTTTATTGTTTCAGGGTAATCTACGGCTGGGTCATGCATGTACATTACCTAATTTGCATCGAACAACAATCAATAGAGGCTGATTCATTAATCCTTTTTTTTTTTCTGGTTGCAGAATGCGTCGGGGGAGGTATAGGATTAATCAACATTTTATTCAACAATGTGGTGAAAAGTAAGTTAGCCGCGTATACTGTTGTTGTTGGATCTCCGCAGAAGAGGAAATTTGACATAAAGACAGTCTTGACGAAGGCGAATTCACAAATAAATGCAAAACGCTCGTCTCCAAAAAAAAAACCAAAAAAAAAACCCCACACACACACAAGAATCTATCAATTACACTAATTATCCAAACACAAGAAATTTAGATTATATTATTTTAAATAGAGAGAGAGAGAGAGAGAGAGAGAGAGAGAGAGAGAGAGAGAGAGAGAGAGAGAGAGAGAGAGAGAGAGAGAGAGAGAGAGAGAGATGGAGAAACCTATGGCACAAAACAACACATACTGGTGTGAGTTACGGTATCTAATCGGGGCGGATTCCTGAGGTTCATGACCGTTAATTGCGGCAGCTCACACAAGGCGTTCTTCTACACGTGCGGCTTAACAAGAAGCGAGTCGAAGAACGTGCAGAAAGGAGGAAAAAAAGGAAAGAAAGAAAAAGAAAATTAAATCGGTGGATTAGCATCTCCATAGCTTATTTTTATTTGACGTCATGAACTTGGATATCCTAAAATGCTAGAGAGGTTTAAGTTCTGGACTTATTGAGAAGGATGGAGGGAGGAATTAGAGAGAGAGAGAGAGAGAGAGAGAGAGAGAGAGAGAGAGAGAGAGAGAAAGAATCAATGTACTAGAAGCAGTAGTAGTAGTAGTAGTAGTAATAGCAGCAGCAGCAATGGTAGTAGTAGTAGTAGTAGTAGTAGTAGTAGTAGTAGTAGTAGTAGTAGTAGTAGTAGTAGCAGCAGCAGCAGCTTTGCAGTAGACAGGAAGAGAAGATGAAGGAGATCGAGACAAGAAAGAAAAAGAATGATGGAATTCACAGCCCAGCTCCATGTGATAGTCACGTGTTTCCGCATACCCCGAGGACAAAACTGTCGCAACATAAACAAGAAGATAAGGGCACACATTACAGAAGGGCATCTTGGGCGAAAGAACCTGGAGCATTCCAAAAAAACCACACACACAAATACACAGAGACCTGCACCACACTTGCCTTTATTCTTTTCTTTTTTTTTTTTTTTAATCAGTGTAATATTACGGCCGTTTGGGAGAAAGTCTAACGGGTTGAAAGTACCATGCGGATGTTAGTTTATTCAACATTTCGACGCCTCAGTTTTCTTAAGTTCTATGTCCACATGACGTAGTTTTGAGAAAACGGCTTCTAAACTTTTATTCACCTTAAACCCATATGTCGGGCATAGAATAAAATGTAAGAGAATTTGACCCAATTTACTTGACAGTTGGTTCTAAAATTAACAGGGCATATAGATTATGTAGATAATGTGTTTTAGAGGATGGAAATTGACGCTAGCTCTAATTTTAGCGAAACTAAGTAAAACAGCCAAAAGAGGCCGGAAATAGCTCAGTCGTTAGCACTGGAGCATCAACACCAAACAGGACAACCCGGGTTCGATCTCTGGCTGGACCGCCTGGAGGTAGAATAGGATCCCGTGGGAAAAGACACCCAAGTTCGTTCGTTCTCACCTCCAGGGTAACTCAAGAGGGCGTAAAACTAACAATCAACAAAAACACACCCATAGACGGTTGTGATGTATATCAACTTGGCTGACATCAAACTATATAGAGTATAAACGAGGCAATAACCACGTGTAATACATTAAAAACAAACAAACAAAAACCAAGCAGAGCAGACAGGAAAGAGCCAAGTAATAGCGTATAATTACACCGAACTTGTTTTCTTTTTAATTTCGGAAGAAAAATGAGAAAGAAAATTAATAACAAACATCAACGAAAACTTCAGGCAGCAGCTGACAAAACATGCATTAATCGGAGCATACTACGGCGAAGGTTACAAATGAGCGGATAGGAGGGGAAAAAATGTAATTAACGGTAAAGTAGGCCATCAAAACGCTCTGGGTTAACGCGTAAAGACCTTTATGAAACATACATGGAACAATAAATGAACACAGAAACTTAATCAGCGTGGTTGTTGGTTCTTTTGTTTAATTATACATCGATGTATTATCATTTAACAATCGATTTGACAATTGGTCTGCGACACGTCGACACTAAACAAAACACTTTTGAAAAGTCATAAAGCAGCAGATATCACAAGAATCGTTCACTCCTCCTTGTAGCCTCACAGCCCTTTCGCACCTGAAAATACCCAAGGAAACCACCGCATCGGAACATTCCTGACGTGCCATTGGTTCAAACCTCAGACCTCCTCACCCGAGAGTCGAGTGTCTATCATCAAACCAAGACCTCAAAAAACAATCATTCGGAAACCACTACCCGCTTGTGTAGAATTAAAAACAACGCCGCAAACAGTCCCAAACTTTTTGTGTAGAATTAACAACAATATCGAAAACCGCTACCAACTTGTGTAGAATTAACAACAATATCGAAAACCGCTACCAACTTGTGTAGAATTAACAACAATATCGAAAACCGCTAGCAACTTGTGTGGAATTAAAAACAAAAAACCCAACCATCTCGTTATATAGCCCGCTCAACAAAAACCAACCGGACACCCATGCGGTTGAAATAAATCCCGGGATTTCTGCTCCCTGCATGCAGCGAAATTAACTTCTTAGCGGAAGCGATACAGACCCGATGTTCTTCACTTCCGGACGGAAGGAATTTGCGGGTCGAATCGTATGGGTCGGAGGGAGGTTGCCCAAAACAAAAAAAAACAAAAAAAAAAAAAAACAACTGATGTTCGAAACTGAATGCGTTAAAATAATAACGATAAACGTACTGGTTTCAATCAGTGCAAAAAAAGACAATACTCTCCATTGTTGGTACAAAGAGGGAGAAAATTGCGTGACTTTATGATTGACCAATTGCACCCCGACAACATTGGTGAAGGTCGCCCATCAGATATAAGAGCTGAAAGCGGAAAGCCCCTACTGCAGTTCACACTACACAATGCAATCTATTATCTTCTGTTATGCAGGTAATTATTCTCAAATCCGTTTTTTTTTTCTTTTTATATTTAATCAACACGCTTACATCATCAAAACAATATACAGCTCAGTTTCAAGCAAGCTAGCTTTCATGGTCTCCTACGTTGGATAATAAAATAAGTTTAAGAGTGTTCATACAACAACGAACAAAAAACCACACAACTATTAAATTAAACTAAAAAAAAAAAAGATATCCCTTCCAATTTTTATCTGCACATTATTTTTTTTTTTAATTGATAATTATGTCTCCATTGACTGCAGCAACAAGCAAGCATTGACTAATCAAACATGCCATATAACAACCTGCATGTCCCTCACTAGCTAAGCGTCCGTCAAAGCGGGCCGCCGGCCACGATGCAGGCACGCAGTAAAAGAGTGCCTTTCCCGCCAGCGGAAGAATACAAGTAATTAAACATCGAATGTGTGTAACGACGGTGCAATCTGAAATAACTCGTACATAATTATTCGCGAAGTAACGAACGCCCCCCTCTCCCAGGGCTTGACCTTGCAGTAATATGCACTCTGTTACAGTCTTAATCAACGTGCTTGCATAACAAGTTACTGCCACTTAAGGTCATAATTTATATATCGCATCTATAGATCAGAACGAGTGTTACTCTCCGACAGTCATTCATCCAATACGCCTGTACCGTATTTTTAAGCAATATATTTTTATTGAACTAGTATAACCTAGATTTATAACAAATCAGAGCACACTATATTTTCAGCAGCAGCAATATAATATCTTCATAAATCAGATTTCTTTGCACAAAAAAAAAATAAAATTAATAAAAACGAAAGGCAACAGACTGGTCTGCTCTTCAATAAATCAAATTAAGCCCCACTCTCCCAAATAACAGAGCGTCTAAGGCTTTTGGAATGCCCGCCCCTTCCCGCTCTCTCCCCCCCATCTCTCTATATCTCTCCCGAGTTTTAACAATTTTACGATACAGATCTATCTTGGATCGTGTATCTTAGAGCCTTATTCACAAGACAAACTTTTCTTTTTCCAAACGCTCAGGACGGTCGGAGAAAAAACAAGTCCGCTCCGCAAGTAAGAGTAGTTCTGCAAGAAAAAACCGTTTAAAAAAAAAGCCGAGCAACAGCATAAACAACAAACCCCAATAACAACGGCCAACAAGCTAAAAACCCAACAGGATACGGAGTTATGAAGAGACATGAGTACGTTTAAAAATAAGGCTTTCATGTGAAAACGTTTTTACACACAAAAAAAAAAACAAAACAAAACAAAAAAAACAACATAAAACCGGATGTTCAGCAAAATCTGCTTTGAATTTACCATGCCTCAATGACACTCACTTGAGATTCTCGGGGCAAAACATAACGGACAAATGGAATTGAATAAATTATCAAGTATCATTTTGTTCGTCTGAAAAGCAAATGATCGTCAAAAAAAAAAAAAAAAATGGCGAGGAATGTTTAGCTTCCTTGTCAAGAAACCTGGGGACCTCGCTGGAACCCATAATCTATCGACTTTCTTCGGGCAGTGACGCGCGAGACATTGGCGGCATTGAAAGATATGGTATTTGTATACATGTACACGTATATGATAATGTAGATTTAAGAGAAATATCTGCGAGATACAAGGTGGAGAAAGGAGGGAAAGGGGGGGGGGGGGGGAGAAAGAGAGAGAGAGAGGTGGAGAGAGAATGAATCTAAGGAAAGGAACTGAAACGCTGCATAGATCTAGTAAAAGGTGTGCACAGTACATACACATGATGGAAGGAGAAAAATCTCGGGATTCAAGTAAGCTCTACTTACTACATACACAGTCCGTGTCGAGGTACAAACCGGACAATATTATCCTACTGGACAATATTGTTTAAGATTCACAGTTAATTAATGCAGGCATGAGGGCCTAGGTATATCCTCCCCACAGCACTCCTGCTCCAACACAGACATCAACAAACACGGCCGAATGACTGTGTCTGTTTGACCGTGTCCATCTACCTATCAAAATCAGCTCCGTAACATTGCACTGGTCAGAGTGGTCTCCGACTTGAACTTGACCTGACTGCACAGGGGTCAAGCGGCCTTAGCTGTCATTGCTTCTGCCTGTGCCAAATGTCCACTAGCTATTATAGAGACATCGAGTGTGGCTCGTGGTAAGGGCTTACCTGTGGCCATCGGTTGGCTTTACTGCCATGTAAACAAGATACTGACGACATGATAGAGAGAGAGAAGGCAGGAAGAGAGATAGATAGATAGATAGAGAGAGAGAGAGAGAGAGAGAGAGAGAGTGAGTTTACAACTGTGTTGAACAAGTAATAATATTGCCGTCTGTGAGTCGAAAGAATAACTGAGTAGAAACATCAGCCAGAGGAGAAAAGTAACGCGAGATTTGCACGAAGATTATGAAATCTTCCTTCTTGGCACCTCTTCAGGTCAACGCTGTAACTTCTGAAACGGATACACGATAAACTTTGAAACAAAGCGGAGTCCAAGATTTTTCAAAATTTTCTCGTGGAATGTGATAATGAAAGCGTAACGAAGCGATAATTTCAAAAGTTCCTTCACAGAGGTCACAGCACATCCCACATTCCTTTCGGCATGCAGGACGCGCCTTCCGATTACCTGGATTACCGTTGAACCGACTGAAACCGCAGAGACTTGAATCCAAACTACCGGTTGGCAAACAAGCCTGTTTATATATAAGGTGAAAAGAGAACTGGCTAGATCTAGGTGCCTGAGCCAGTGAGCTGTACGTACAGCAGCCAAATGGAGGTTACAATAACAGGGTAATCCACGTGTGCCCGTCTTTGTCTCGCGTTACGCAAGTTACACTTCGGCCAGGATCCGTGGATTCATAGGACCGACCGAATGCACTGTACCGCACTAGAAATAAACATGATGGAGGAAGAAGAGGAAGAGGACTCACTCTATGCGTTTGGGAGGAGGGCAATACCATCTACATGTATCTAAACCCCTTGAAACACTATAATTTTATAATGTACCATAAGTTCCAGGTCCAATTAAGATGCAGGGGTAATCGAAGACGTTTAAGAAATTTATCAGTTCAAATTGGTGACCCCTGTTTCATGTTATTTTTTACGTTTACCTATGGTACCGCACTGGGGAAGGGATTAAAGATAATTAAATGGATTCCAATGTGCCGACTCAAACCCAACAACAGTGCTGAAAGCAAACAAAAGTGAAACAAAAGTAGATTGACCGGAAGAAACGGGACTAGATGTACATATAGACTGACTGTGACTTTAAGCCGTGCTTCGTCTTAAAAACAAATTCGAATTGAAATAGGGCACGGCATGCTTTGCACTTACCGATTCAGTGATTAAAAATAGTATTACTGGTAGATTTAGTCGTCCGCAAGGCTATAAGTGGTCTCAAACCTTTCCTGCTCACCCCCACCCTAAAAAAAAAGAAGAAGAAGAAGAAGAAAACAAACCCACACCATTTATTGATACTGATCGGAGCTAAAAGGGACCATGTATCCGGGAGCCACTGACAGCAAGAGTTTCGAATAATCTGTATCCGGCCCGGTAAGTGCTTTTCTCCACATCCACAGGAAACTCCAAACTTGCTACTCAACCTCAAAACGGAAATAGAGTCTATTGTGATTATATCAAAATAGATGGGAACGGACAGATTCCTTCCTTTTTCCTCTCTCTCTCTCTCTCTCTCCACCCTTTACCATTTTCTTCAGCAGTTCATTCATTCCGAACGAGTCACTCTGCAAAATGTAACCAACAGCCAGGAAGTAAAATAAACGCGTGTTTAAAACTTGAATTTCCGAACCAAGAGCGTAAAAGAATTATTCTGAGGGGGCGGTACGTTTTGAGTAACCCACAGACAATGAGATAAGGAGTGGGATGGAGCCAGCCCATCCCACCAGTGCCGCGCGCCTGTTGTGTGCTCTACTGCTGTACTCCAGTGTTTACGCAGGTTTAACCCCGGTATGGCATGTCAGCGTCTCAGCTAACCTTATGTTACATTTTACTCGCAAGGTAGCATGAACTAGGCAGTCGGCATTGTTATGACGGGATAACAGCATTCCTGTACACAATTAAATCTTTATCAAGCTTCCGGAACGCAATTATTTCACTAGGACGTAGTTTGTAATATCACACGCAATGTATGGCTGCGGACGGTTACTGCATTCATGCATTTGAAGGCCTTACAAAAAAAACCAACCCGTGAACGTATTACCCTTACAGCGGCAGTGCTAGTGAGGTTGTGTCCTATAGTGCTAAAACACTGGGAATATCCGGAGAGAGGGGGGGGAAGGAAGAGGGAAAAACAGGGAGTGGCGATCTCGAGTTGAACGGGAAATCCCTAATTTCGTTATCACTAGAACAGTGTGCAGTGTTACTTTAAAAAGAAAAAAAAAAAACACACCATTGGAACAAGCTCTAATAGAGGAGACTTTACTGTGTAGAAAAAGGGGAAGAGGAAAAAAAAACAAAAAGCAAAAAACATTAAACAGGACGAATAGTTGCAGGAGAGGAGGGAGGGAGGGACTGAGCAAAACTTTGAAGAAGGCTAGTTAGTAATTGCATAGGAAGGTCGCACGGTTTCTCATTGAATTATATTACGTTTATAGTAAAGAATGAATGTCTCCTTTTAGATTCTAAAAAAAAAAAAAAAAAAAAAAGTGTAATAGACGTTAATAAATGTAGAATTACAGCACATTGGCCATATATTAGAAGACTTCTTCGCAGGTTTTAACATGTCAGCCCCACACTCAGAATTCACTTTGAACAGTTGAAAAGGAAATTTTAAAAAAAAAGAAGAAAGAAATAACATTAACACCATCTTGAGTAGGCCACACGATCGAAATCGAATGAATTATTTTTTTTATAAGAATTCAAATCTAATACAAGAGATGACAAGAAGGAAAACGTACGTGGAAGGTGTGAAAAAAATTTCGTTTCTCCCTACGTCGACAAGAGAGAGATGCGAAAAATAACTAGACCAATTTTATACCATATCTCTTGCATGCATGTAGAGAAGCTGAGTGTATGATGACAGCAAGCAGAGATTAAAACTGTTTTTTTTTTTTCCCCTTCTAATTTTCATTGCTTTGTGCTGCACAAAATCTACCGACCGCAACACTTGAATCAACGATTAGAGACTGTCGTTGTCGTTATCTTCTCCTGTGTCAGTCTCACGCCTTCACCGCCCCCTCTCTATATCAGCTTCTGGGTCAGAGAGAGAGAGAGAGAGAGAGAGAGAGAGAGAGAGAGAGAGAGAGAGGAAGGGAGAGGTAGAGAGAGAGAGAGAGAAAGGGAGAGGGGGAGAGAGAGAGAGAGAGAGAGAGAGGGAGAGGGAGAGATAAAACGAGTACTTTATAAAGTTAGCTAAAACGTTTTAAAATCACTTGTCAATGACCGCCCTTTCTCTGTTCATTCCCCACACGGCATAGTCAAACCCTATACGATATAAAGGAAGCCACTGTGAAGAGGGCGACCCCGATTGACCCACTGTGCAAAGGTTGCCTTTCCTGTCGCTACTTTGTATGATACGTACGTACGCCGGATCAACTTTCGTTTGAAAGAAGAAGAAAAAAAAAATCCAACTCTATACACTTCTCTTTTTGGTGTATTCAACCAACTGTATACACTTCTCTTCTCTTTGGTGCATCCAACTTTATACAATTCTTTTCTCTTTGGTGAAAAGAAAAAGTTTGAGTAAGCTGGTTTACGCCATTAATTTTATATTTTGTATTAGAGAGAGAGAAAGCTGAGTCGACATATCACGAAAGCTGAAGTAAACAACCATAAGGAAAGAACTAAAAATTAGTGGAGGTGGGAGCGAGAAAAATACTAGTGATAGACAGATGGAGAGATGGAGAGAGAGAGAGAGAGAGAGAGAGAGAGAGAGAGAGAGAGAGAGAGAGAGAGAGAGAGAGAGAGAGAGAGAGAGAGAGAGAGAGAGAGAGAGAGAGAGAGAGAGAGAGAGAGAGAGATTTCGCTCAGATATTCACCAAAAAGGTCGAGTAACCCACCTGAAAATTTTCAACCCAAACAGTGAATCGTAAAGAGAACGAAAAAGTGTTTGCCTTACTTTCACGCGATGCATTCGAAAGAGTAGCCTCAAAACATTCATGGTGAGAAGAGGACTTAACAATCCTAGAATAGCTATAGTAGATTTGTGTTTTCAGGGGGAAAATAAGGAAAAAAGAGAGAGAGAGAGAGAGAGTTGTTAATTATTTCTTATGAGAAAAGATCGGGCGGGTCTATCTATCCAACACCTCGACCTCGAAGACATCACCTGAGACTACTTTAGACTCGATAGATGAACAAACTGTCATGACATGAGGTGCAGGAGATGTAAACACCTGCACATGATCACTATCATTAGAGACGACACATAACACTCACGGGGGTCGACATGTTTGGTTGACCCCGACACACACCTGCACATGATCACTATCATTAGGGACGACACAGAACACTCACGGGGGTCGACATGTTTGGTTGACCCCGACACACACAGGTGACCTGTTAATTGTCCCCATACGAGGCTCGAAAAACAGACTTCTTGGAGAAAAGAAAACATGTTGAAATTCGAAATGGTGTCTGCAAACTTATGCACGCCCAGCTAATATTAGTAAAAATAAGGAAATAATACCGAAGGGATATGCTAGCCGCTCTTGAGCAAGTATACCAGCAAAGTGAGAACATCTACACAAACAACAAATACCACAGGCTGTAGCTCGTTGCGCGGCGTGTACACACTGTAGATTATACGCGGACAACACACATTAAGTACGTGTAGCAGTAAAAACCCGGTGCACGGTAACGTAAAACCCAACCAGTCGATTGCCCCCGGACCGTATGAATAACGCGCTCGATAAACTCCCGTGTTTTATGGCCGTATCCCAAAAGTTTGCCGGAGAAAATCGGGATGCAAAGATAGATCTAGCTTATCCACTGATTACGCTCCGTGCATGCAACGGTGTGCAGATGAATTCGCGTGACAAACAAACAAACAAGACATGCATCGCTCCTAAGTAATGTATTGAATACCGTGCTATGCGGGTAGAGCAAGGGGAACGGGGAAGCAGGTGGCCAACATCGCAGGCTGATTCGCAAGGCGGTGAGCAAATCACGATCTTTAACCCAGCCAGTGCAACGAAACCGAGAAGAAGAAGAAAAAAAAAAAAATCAAGACTTGACATAATCTGGCTTGCTTAGCACGTTTACGAAAGAGAAGGGAAAACAAAAACAAAAGTAAACGACAGTTAGTGTGAGGAGAATCTGTTCAGGTGCAATGGTAACCGGCACAGCGGACTAAAAAAAAATATAAACAAAAACAAAAAAAAAAACAAAAAAAAAAAAAAAAAAAAAGAAAAGAAAAAAAAATCAGAAAGATGGAGTATTCACAAATTGTTGGCAACAAATTAACGTCGGCGTGATTTTTTAACTGTTTACGGATTGATCTAAGCAAACAAAGGTCAATACCAAAAAAAAAAAATTGTTAAGTTTGTCTCAACCGCTCAGATACTCGCGTAACAGAAGATGCGCGTGCGTGTGTAAGTAAATGTGAGTGGGAGCTAGATTAATAGATAGAGAGAGAGATAGATAGAGAGAGAGAGAGAGAGAGAGAGAGAGAGAGAGAGAGAGAGAGAGAGAGAGAGAGCTAGAGAGAGGGCGCTAGATATAGAAAGCTTCATAGACAGAGCAGTTTGGAGTAACCAAGGTCAGGTTACATCACCACGCAGTAAGAAAGATCAATGTGTAGGGGGGCCTAGCGCCTGCAAGTTAGTAGATATAGACAGAGGACGGGTCCGTCCTGGTGAGGTCAGCCACCAATTACCTGGTGTGTGTGCAGACTTCATCTCATTTAGGAGAACCTGGCTGAGACCGACCACGCTCGTGATCGTCTGTGTTTGAAGTCAAGGTCAGAACAAGATGGCAAAAAAAAAGTAGATTTTGGTAGCCACATCTAACCGTTTTACACAGGTCAGTGTTGCACGTCTCAGAATGGACTGGTATAGTCAGCCGACAATAAGCCTAGGTAATAAGATCACAGAAGTCCGCGTCAGCACTGGTAGGGCTGGAAAGATGAGGCCCTAACCTAACAACTCCGCTACTGACAAACAACGTTTGGTTCGAGGCAGCGATAGGAATTTGTGCAGACCTAAAGATGGGCGCTTGACTAAGCGACCTTGGAAACTCTTCCCCACAAATCATTAAAAATAATAATAATATTAATGATAATGATGCAGATGATAATAATAATAATAATAATAATAATAATAATAATAATAATAATAATAATAATAATAATAATAATAATAATAATAATAATAATACTTGGCGCTGTCCTAGTTGGATTCTATTATGCTACCCAATCCATGATCCGAGTTTCGCGAATAGGTTGGACCAGTGATGGATTATAACATACAAATCCAACTAATAAGTGCAAGGTGCACATCCCTAGCTTTTGATCTCGGGCGTTTACCAATCATACGCGCTGACCAGTCGATAAATCATAGCAGCTGTGCTGACTCGGAGAGAATCTCAGTCAAATATCGCAAAATCGTTAATGCCACCACGCATGGCCGATCAAGCCGATTTCAGAGCAAGAGGGGTTCAGACGATAAGCGTTACTGTCAAGGTTGGGCAGAGACCAGAAAAAACCTGGGCTGATGACACTAACTCCTCGCTCGGAGAGAGAGAGAGAGAGAGCCAGATGAATCAAGATGAGAGAGATAGAAAGAGAGAGCCAGATAGATAGATAGACAGACAGAGAGAGAGAGAGGCACAGAGAGATCCAAATGAGAGAGAGAGATAGAGAAAGCCAGATAGATTCAGATGAGAGATATAGAGCCAGATAGATTCAGAAGATAGATAGATAGATAGATAGATAGAGAGAGAGAGGCCACATTTAGAGAGGACAAAGCCTCCTCTCTCTTTCTCCCTATCGACCGTACACAGGTGGTGGAGTGCTGTGTTTGGTTTACATACAAAGATTAATGATGAAGGACGCAGCAACAAGGGGGTCTTCTGTCACAACTTGAGAGTGCAAGGAAACGGAGCGCTGGAGATAGATAGATCTAGCCATGCTCCATCTGTGGACCACCTTAATCCTGTGAACCGAAAAGTTGTTGGGACAAAGAGAACTTTAATCTCGACAATGTTTTCTTTGTCACGGCTGCCCTACCACGGTCGATTGGACCAGCTGAATTCAGTGGATCGAATCCTGGATTGGGTTCGCTAAATTCACAGATATATCATATCACCATAAAGTCATCGAACGGGGGGGCTGACAAAACGCTCTAAATTATCGGGTCAAAATCCTACATAACACAAGTTTTTAGCGACTAAGACTTTTGATACCGGCTGAAAGACCCATTAATAGACGAATAAAATAAAACAATGCTTTTGCCGCCACAACAACTTCTACTACTACTGCTGCTGCTGCTATCACTACTACTGAAGCTACTACTACTACTAATAGTAATACTGCTACCACCACCACTACTACTGCTACAGCTGCTGATGTTACTACTACTATTGTGACCACTACTACTGCTACAGCTGCTGATGTTACTACTACTATTGTGACCACTACTGAAGCTACTACTACTACTACTACAACTACTACTACTACTGCTGCTGCTACAACTTTTGTTTCAGTAACTATTACAAATACTATCGCAGTTCACGTTGTAAGACTTGAATGCAAACTTTTATTCCGGGAAGTGTAGGCTAAAGAAATCACAAGATGATTCTGTATGTAACGCTAAGGACCGTATTCAAGCAAGGTAAATGAAAATGTTCGTAGGATAGGCGAAACACCACCTGTTACGCTGTCAAACTAAGAGCATCTTTTGCAAAATTAAAAAAAAGGGTGATAAGAAAGGGTGATCTATAAATCCGAGACCTAAATCAAGATCAAGCTTTAGATTAACAACAACAAAAAAAAAAAAGAAATTCGCTTGCAACACGCACCTGCTCGTGATTTTAGTCCCTGATCGCCAATACTGCGGCAGATTGTTTCGGTGTGCTTTGATTGTTAATGTTATCATTGACAGAGGCATATATATCCACCACTACGCCGAGGCAAGTTCCCTTCTGTTTGTTTCTTTTTTTTAAACAAACTTAGTAATAGATCTAGATTAGTTGTATAGATCCACCACGAGGGCACGTCCGTATCGCCTTAACTCCTGGTTAGAACTGATCTCGTCTTTGTGTTGATACATAGACCGCGCAACGGGTCGCGTGGGCCAAGCCCACCGCCAAGATCAGCATGGCAGAGCGGGCAACGTGGTGAAGCGCGCAAAGCACGGACAGAGAGAGAGAGAGAGAGAGAGAGAGAGAGAGAGAGAGAGAGAGAGAGAGAGAGAGAGAGAGAGAGAGAGAGAGAGAGAGCTGCGAGTCGCGCATGACGTGGATATTACGGCGTGGAGACGCGAACTAAGACATTCGAGATTAAATACTTTTTGTCTCGTCTCTTATCAAGTTCTGGGAGAGGCAGATGAATCACAGGGCAGAGATTTATCTAGATCTACAAGCGCAGAATGAACGAAATTTTTGCTCAATCCACGCCACAAATTATTTTAACGATAACTAAGAAGACGATGGGGACCGTCCTTGCGTGGACGGTGTGCGACGCATTGTTGCTTTTGACCTTCGCCCTCTGAGCCCTGTCGACGCTTGCCGGCGATTGGATGACGGCCGTGGCAGAAGGGAGCCAGTTCTTTTTTTTTTCTTTGTGATCGAACAGCTGACCTTGGCGACGCGCGCACCGTTCATTCATTCCTCATACAACAGTGCATTCTGGGGGTGAAGGGGACCGTAAGAGAAACTCTATGGGAGCGTCGTTTCAACCTGTATCTTTGTTCAGATTAGTTTCTTCAAGCGTTGCTGTGTTCGATCGTATTCGTGAAGAAACAAAGAGAAGGGAAAAATCTTTAAATCGAGAACTGAATAAAAAAAAAGGGGGGGGGGGGAGGGGTGCTGTTGTGTATGTACGTGTGTGTGAGTGCGAGAGAAGGAAAGGATAGAGAGGAGGCGGAGGAGGAGAAAGAAAAGAAATATTGAAATGATTGTCTTCGCACATTTTATCTGGTCATCTGGATATGAACGTTTTGGTCAGCAGTTTAGCAGCGTTAGGAACACAACACATTTGCTTCTGAGCTGCCTTTTTGTTTAACAAACTCAGTCGAGAAATAAAAATAGAAGAGAGAGGTGAGAAAGACACTGACATGGATATACGGAGAAATCAGAGCATTCAAAAGCAGGCCTACCTGTGGCTTCCCTCGCACGCCGAAGTAATTAAATCCAGACAATATGACACTGAATGAAACACAAAGCACATCTACCACAAAGAAACAAATGGCCTTATAGTTTTACAGCTAAAATCTTGGTTTTTTATATCTCATCTATCAAGAACCTAGATCTAGATCTAAATCCGAAGTTCACGACTCGACGCGACTCTCAGGTACTGAATGCTCGCGTCGGGCAGCCCGCGCTTTATACTACATTACTAGAATCGTCTTACCTCTCTCACGCGGGCGTTCACTGAAGCAAGTTACTTCGAGAGTGGAACTGGGGCAAGAACAAGGTCAACTAGGCCTAGTTTCTTGTCAGTTGCCACTTGGTCTCGAACCACGAACGAGAATCTAGAGCGCGGCATCAGCCACTCGCTTGGACCGGTTAGTAGCTAGGATCTGTGCTGGTGACTCGTGTCACAAGGCTTGTGCGGTACGGTGCGTAGGTAAAACGCGGGGCCGCGCGAGGAACTAGATATCTAGTCCCCCACCGGAGCGCCTTGCAGCCTCCACGTAACTATGTAGACGACACAAAATGCGAGGCAGGTGATCCACAAACAAAGAAGAGAGGCGAGACGGGAGTTCGGAGTGAGAGAGAAAGAAAGAAAGAAAGCTTTTATGGGCAAGCCTTTCGAATTGATTGGTCCACGTAATACAAAGATTAGATCTAGATCTACTTATTCGATCGAGTGTTTTCATTTGTGTTTGTTCCAAAACGTCTTTGTAGTTTAGATTGAATAAGCCTGTTATTATTAATCAGGTTGATTGAGATCAATTGGTGCCAAAGATGAAAATGACCTTTATTAGACTTCACAAAAAGGTGATAGCATTATAACGAGCAAGACAGGTAATTGTTCATCATAACTTGCCCCCCCCCCCCCTTTTTTTTTTCCCCACTCCTATTCTGTTATATTAAAAGAAAGGAAACAAACCACAAGAACTCACGGGAACTAAAGGGATGCACTATTTAACCAATAAAATCAATGTTGACAAAAGTCATATTGGTTGTTACTGTTTGTGAGGAAAGAATGATAGCAGCCCAATGATAACTCTGTTCTCGATAGATAGATAAATAGAGCTGGGCTAGGAAGAGAGAATACTATGTTCGTGCTTTCGTATCTTTGATTCATTCCAATAAGTTTGTGGCATCAGCGGCACCCTTTAGTACTTTATATTTGTCAATGCTTTCATCAGCTTCTTGGACTTAGCATGTGTGGCATGATCTCCGTGTTTTGTGTTTGCGTGTCAGCATTTATTTATGGGGGGGGTGGAATAGTCGAGTAGGATAATACCTTTTAGCTGGAAATGACCTGTTCATTACACCTTTACGGTATTGTTCCAATTCTATAAGCATATTCATAACGAAGATCGTTTAGGTATGCTGTTTGTTCTCATGTATACTTGTTTATAAATGCGATTTTCAGAGTACCTCTGCGAATAATATTGGCGGACCCTTGTGCTACGACTGCTGCACAATTTAATATCCTTGCCCCTGCTACAATCCATCTCTCCACTTCTGCGATACATACAAACGTACCAATTCTCTGCGATTGCCACACAGGTACTACTGCTCCTGAACAGAGAGGATAGAAGGATAGAGCAAGCCGTTACGTCAGACCAATCTAGGTTATCACCTCTCTGGCCAGTGGCCTCGAGAATGATGTCATCCAGAAATCAGTCACTGCGAGGCTTCCTAAAAACGCAGGCCAAGTCAACGAAGTAAACAAACTTTTGCAGTAAGAGTAAGGGTGAGCTTTATCATTTTACTATTTGGCCGAGTTAGGACAGTTAGATCTTTTTGTTGTGTCGGTCTGTTGGCTGAATAATAAGTTGGTTCTGAGTACAGTTCTGTCCTAACTATGCCCAAAAGTTTAAAGAAATAGATCACTAGAACTCAAACATGCAAAATAATGTTAGTTCACTTCGATGACTCGGCCTGTATTTTATGAAGCCTCGAGTCACTGACATTGGAGAATGAGTGCCTTATTCAACGGTGAAGTGTAACGAGAATCAACTGAGGCGGAGAAGGTAAAAATGGTAGTTTACTTACAAAGAGATGAAGTTCTTTGTTGCGACTTTGGCAACATGTGTCAACTCATCGCTTACCGAAACCCTAACAAACTCGTGATGATCCACTGTGGGTCGCCAAAACCAAAACAAACTATGACGATCCGCTATGGATCGCTGAAACCATAACAAACTCGTAATGATCCACTGTGGGTCGCCAAAACCAAAACAAACTATGACGATCGCTATGGATCGCTGAAACCATAACAAACTCGTAATGATCCACTGTGGGTCGCCAAAACCAAAACAAACTATGACGATCCACTATGGGTTGCTGAAACCATAACAAACTCGTAATGATCCACTGTGGGTCGCCAAAACCAAAACAAACTATGACGATCCGCTATGGATCGCTGAAACCATAACAAACTCGTAATGATCCACTGTGGGTCGCCAAAACCAAAACAAACTATGACGATCGCTATGGATCGCTGAAACCATAACAAACTCGTAATGATCCACTGTGGGTCGCCAAAACCAAAACAAACTATGACGATCCACTATGGGTTGCTGAAACCATAACAAACTCGTAATGATCCACTGTGGGTCGCCAAAACCAAAACAAATTATGACGATCCGCTATGGATCGCTGAAACCATAACAAACTCGTAATGATCCACTGTGGGTCGCCAAAACCAAAACAAACTATGACGATCCGCTATGGATCGCTGAAACCATAACAAACTCGCAATGATCCACTGTGGGTCGCCAAAACCAAAACAAACTATAACGATCCTCTATGGATCGCTGAAACCATAACAAACTCGTAATGATCCACTGTGGGTCGCCAAAACCAAAACAAACTATGACGATCCGCTATGGGTCGCTGAAACCATAACAAACTCTTGATAATCCACTGAGGATCGCACACTTATCCGGAAATCGTCCTTACCTACTTTTTGTTCTTCACACAATTAACTTCCACCATACTCAGCCGTGACATATATCAATCTGCGTCAAATGGCAGCAGCTGTCACTGTAGACCGTTAACCTGTTATCATTATTATGACCACTCACACACATAAATCAAATCTACTACCAGGATAATAGCTGCTTTCCTCTGCGACAACAATTACTGTCCCGGTGACCCTTTCTTGGCTTCTGACGTCATTAGCGAAGGACGCTCTCAACATCTCTTGAACAGACACGACTCACCTTCAGTTTATTGAGAAAAAATATTGACCGACCAGCTGAAAACCAGGGCAGTTTAAATATCCCGTTGACCGGTGGTCTAGGAATTGGGTCAAGGGGTCATCTCGGGTGACCACCGATTGCAGGGGAGGCTTCTCAGGCTAGCAAGCATGTCGGTGGCAGTTATACAATAGTCTGACCCAGTTCTCTCCTCTTGCCGTTGGTGGGACTAAGGACAAATATATTTTCAGGTGGGCCCGTTTATTGAACGACCTCCGGAAATGAGGACACCGACTAGACGTATGACATCACGAACCCACGACTCGACAAACGTCATCTGCTAAGGTCACATCGGTGTCACGGTTGTTCGTTGTAGACAAAAATTGAGTTACTCGTTTACAAAAACAATAAAAAAATAAAGTGTCGCTAAAGCAAGTTAATGGGAACGATGTAAAGAAACTTACAAATCATTCACCCCCGCCTAATATTAGATCTAGGCCACTGCAATGCCCTAAACAAGTTTAATTTATTCATCGCGGTATTTAAAGATCAATGCATAACAGTAGTATGTCTTTTAAAAGAATTTCTTTATACAATAAATGCTGTGAGGCGGATACATTACATTTGGTTGACTAATAAAAGTATTGCGGAAGTATTACTATCTCAATAATAACACAAAAGTACACAAGATTCGTTTAAATTTCAAAATCTTCTCTCTCTCTCTCTCTCTATCTCTCTGTATATATATATATATATATATATATATATATATATATATATATATATATATATATATATATACATAAATATATTTTTTTTTTTTTTTTTAAATGCCCCACGAATAAAACGGGAGTTGTTAGTTTTATTCCAGTGCACTAACTGTAACGATGACGAAAGTACTTTATATAGATTGTTCCACATTCATCCTTTGTAAAATAAAACCACAAAATTTTAGTTCCCCTTTTACAAATGCAACGTGGCATCACAATTATGTTCTGCTCTTCCTTATTTTTTTTTTGGAAACTTACCTCAGTGTTGACAGAAATAAGGTACTATGGATTCAAAGTTATGTTATCGATCGTGCAGTAGAGATACGCACAGAAAGGACAGAACAAAGAAAATAGGGCCATGGGAAATACTGGCTTGTGATGTGTTATTGATAGAGTTTGGGGGCCGGGGGGGGGGGGGAGGGGGGATAGGGAAAGAGATGGAGAGATTCGAATGCAGCGCAGAGAGTGGCAAAGTGAAATAGAGAGATAGAGAGAGGGAGGGAGGGAAGGAGAGGGATGGAGGAAGGGGGTGAGAGAGACAGACAGAGAGAGAGGAGAGAGGAGAGGGAGAGAGAGAGAGAGAGAGAGAGAGAGAGAGAGAGAGAGAGAGAGAGAGAGAGAGAGAGGGAGAGAGAGGGAGGGAGGGGGGAGGGGCGCGACAAAAATTAACGAAGAGACATGCTGCTAGGTACATATAGAAAGAAAGAAGGAGCTCATATACGACTCTTCAAACAAAAATACAAATAACATAATAAAGAAGAAGAGGAAAAAGAACAACAACAACAACAACAAACAAAACAAAAACAAGAAGTAACAGACACCATAACGAAGGCTTTCCTGAATTCTGTAACATGGCTGCTCTAATCTACACAGTATAATCTAGGGATGACAAGTCATGATAGCTGTAGGGCGCTAGAAGTACGATTAATCTCTGTGCATTTTGAGCGATAGGAATGCCACAAACACAAAAAATATACGGCCATACAAGCGAAGAGTTCATTCAGCACGAGAATGTGAGAGAGGAAAAACAATACACACACCCACATAGACAAGGGGAAAAATGTACCGCGGCTAAAGAACTGTTCCCTATGCATGGGCATCGGTTTGTATCGACACCGATACAGTTAGTCAAACGGTGGTACATTCGATGTATCGAAATGGTTCTGTATTTTCTACACGGTCCTGTCCCTTTTGTAAATATTGATGATCATAAACAAAACCATCATAATTCATAATCATCGATAAAACCATCATAATTCATAATCATCGATAAAACCATCATAATTCATAATCTATGTCTTCTTACCAATGGACATACTGTGCTATAATTATATAGATAATTATATAGATAAATAGAGAGAGAGAGAGAGAGAGAGAGAGAGAGAGAGAGAGAGAGAGAGAGAGAGAGAGAGAGAGAGAGAGAGAGAGAGAGAGAGAGAGAGAGAGAGAGAGAGAGAGAGAGAGAGAGAGAGAGAGAGAGAGAGAGAGAGAGAGAGAGAGAGAGAGAACGAGCGCGACAATGTATCTTTAAATTTCGACCATCCCCTCTCATAAACGTCGTCAGAAGAACCTTTTTCTTCCGCTGAAGGTGATAAAACTGAAGACGAGACAAATCGTCTTGATCATTCTATAATTTTTATCGCCGGTAGCTGCGGTATGGCACGTCCGCTCTGGTATCCGCAGGGTCATTCTTATTCTTAGCGGGTTCGAATCCTTTAACAGTTGGCGGATGGGTTTGGGATCAACAGAGTACTATAACGACCACACAGTACTCTGGTGGACGCCATCTTCTCAGGTCCGTCCAACTCGACGTGGCCGGATGGAGAATATTACGCAGAAAATGCCCGAGACTACCTTGTTGCGGACGGGCTACATCAAACAATCTTTTCTGGTGTCCCACCCTCGATTTTCTGTCTGAGGCAGAATTGGATGCAAAAAAAAAAAAACAACTATCGAAACAGCTCTAAATTGATAAGTTATTTTGGGCTCTTAAGGGTCACCTAAGTTATGCTTGGGTAACAGATATCGATATTTGCAGATGTATTTCTGGTGTCGTGACAGGAAGCGATATTGTCCAAACAACTCTTGATCTATGCCATCTTGAATCCTCAAAATTCATGTAGGCCATACTCGGGTGCCCGATGTCGATAATGTTAACCGTTTCTCACATCCATTTCAGTTTCAAAACAGGAAGCAAAACACAACTCTTAATAAAATGTCACCTGGACCCCGCCAAGGTCATCTAAGCCATACTTGGGCGCAAAATATCGAAACTTTTATCGATATCCAAATATTTCTACTTAAAAGATTTTTTTGAATTTTTTTTTTTTAAATTGCTCGCCCTTCCCCAAAGTCACCAAAGCAGGCAAGGTATCGTAAAACACCTCTTAATTGTTTGACTTCGTTTTTTAAATACCTATCATTATGTACCAGCTTAACTCAACATTGTACAACATTTTAGTTTTTCTTGTTTTGTTTTTTTTGTTGTTTTTTTTTAACTCCACTTAGTCTACCTGTCTTCCCAAAAAACCTAGTTACCGTCGCCTCGCGATTTAAATCTGGAACTAACCACATAAAATTAAAAGACAAGTGGGCTAAATCTTCCCACAGGGCCACGTAACCTTGGCAGCTACTGGAAGCCAGGCGCGTCTGTCGCAATATCTTCACGCAGAACAAATTATTGCAGTAGTGAAAATTGTCGTTTTGCTAAACGCGTCATGTCATCATCGAAGAAATCTTCTAAATCTGTGCCCTGCTGCGCGTTGCGGTAATTAGACGGGCAACGTGAGACGTGACGCGTGGCGCCTGCGACGTGGCGGCTGATAATACCATGACATTACTCGGTTACCGCGGGTCGGCTGAGGGAAATGATGATAATTATAACACACATGCCATGCCGTGCTGATATTCCGGTAAATTCGAGACGTTTAAGACTTTAGCTTAGATACCGCACAGTGTCTAATATTCTATATGAAGCAATCCGTCTGTCTTCTGCAGCTTATTAATTGCCTTACCGCGCTATCTTCTGATTACGAAAAATGTTTTATAACAAAAAAAAAACAAACAAAAAAAAACAAAAAAAAAATTTAATTAAATTTTAAAAAAAGTAATGAGAATTAAAAAAAAGAAGATTTGTTACGATGAATCTGAGTCATCATAGCTCTATGTGTTGAGAAGACTATACTGCTATGCTATCTTCGCCCAGAATGATCTAATTTTTCCCGAATTTTTTTTTAGTCAGGCGTCCACACCAAGGCTGCCTTCTTTCGTTACCATATAGATTCGTTCTTTTTATTACTCTGTCGTCGTGGACAAAATGGTGAAGGAGCAGATACATAGGTATTGCAAAAGAACAAAACAAAAATCAACAAACAAAACAAAACAAAAACCGAGTAATAAAGTTTCAACGACTTATCCATGGGATTCTAAAGCTGTTTTTTTTTTTTTCTTTCTTTCTTTC
>JAWDGP010000269.1:395000-402500 GCA_033675545.1 Elysia crispata
CAACAGCAGATATGCATATAATGAGATGGTTTTACTTTTTACTAAGGTAAACATTTCTCTGGCCTACCAAACGTAATGGTTGAGGTATGATTGAAATATTATTGTGCTTTACAGAATAAAATGGGGTATATGAAGTATAACACTCTGTTATAACACTAGATTTCTCATTAGAATTCCAAGCCTGCGACAGTCAGTGTTAAACCTCAGCGTTTATTCTTCTTTAAACAATCATTTAGAAAATGAAGGGGAAAGGAGAAAAAGTTTTAAAAAAAAGGGGGAAAAAAAAAAAGAAAAAGAAAGAAAAAAAATAAATAAATAAAGGAAAAGAAATACAATGGAGCACGGATTCCTCGAAATTCATTGGGGAATCTTGATATGTTTGAGGAAGACGTGTTCGAGTTCGGACATTCTTTTCTTTTTTCTTAGCACACGTGCCCTGGACCTGATGTATGGAGCAGTTTTTGAATTGAAGTACTTTATTAGTTTAACCAACGTGTACAGACTTCGTACTTACTTCGTCACATCCGCACAGTTCCGAGCTATACGGGGCCACCAGATACGCCTTATTTTCCACTATTTTTTCACTATTTCAAACAGAAGGCTGAAGACATTTAATATTGACATGACTTCCCCCTCCTCACCGTATATGGAAGACACCGAGAGGAAAGAGAGGGAATACGTCACACAATCACGAACTACTCACGGCCCGCCTTAACTGTCATGACTCGGCGCTAATAACTAGTGTTGTCATTTACACCGTTCATTTTCAAGAAGTCGAGATCGCCGCGTATGTACACTGTAATAACTAGTGTTGTCAATTACACCGTTCATTTTCAAGAAGTCGAGATCGCCGCGTATGTACACTGTAATAACTAGTGTTGCCAATTACACCGTTCATTTTCAAGCAGTCGAGATCGCCGCGTATGTACACTGTAATAACTAGTGTTGTCATTTACACCGTTCATTTTCAAGCAGTCGAGATCGCCGCGTATGTACACTGTAATAACTAGTGTTGTCATTTACACCGTTCATTTTCAAGCAGTCGAGATCGCCGCTTATGTACACTGTAATAACTAGTGTTGTCATTTACACCGTTCATTTTCAAGCAGTCGAGATCGTCACGTATGTACACTGTAATAACTAGTGTTGTCATTTACACCGTTCATTTTCAAGCAGTCGAGATCGCCGCGTATGTACACTGTAATAACTAGTGTTGTCATTTACACCGTTCATTTTCAATTAGTCGAGATTGCCGCGTATGTACACTGTAAATACTAGTGTTGTCATTTACACCGTTCATTTTCAAGAAGTCGAGATCGCCGCGTATGTACACTGTAATAACTAGTGTTGTCATTGACACCGTTCATTTTCAAGAAGTCGAGATCGCCGCGTATGTACACTGACGTGTCGCGCGGACATCCGCATGACGTGGCGTTTCCCCATTTTGCGTATGAGAAGGTACTTTCTGCGGTCAAAACATGCCGCTCCATTGTCTCTGATGGTATTACAAGTCATGGCATCGGTGGTTTATATATATATATATATATATATATATATATATATATATATATATATATATATATATATATATATATATATATATGTATATATATATATAAAATCATATTATCAAAATTGATTACCAATTTATATATATATATATATATATATATATATATATATATTACGACAGTTTTTTTATTGCAAGTCACGTACTATTTCAATTATAATAATAATAAAAAAAAAATTTTTTTTTCACAGCACTTGCGCTAGATACTTTTGAAAATCTCGGCTGGTTTCAGAACTGTTTCAAGGAAAAAAAAAAAAAAAAAACTACATTGAAACGATAAGAAAAGAAAGAGTAATCGAAAGAAAAAAAATCTCGAACATTAAAGTTCATTAATTCAGAACACATTTTTCCGTTGACGCTTTTTATACGATTCCCTGTCTATATTTTTCTTTATCTGCTCTCTCTCTCTCTCTCTCTCTCTCTCTCTCTCTCTCTCTCTCTCTATCTATCTATCTATCTATCTATCTATCTCCCCCCCCCCTCCTCTCTCTCTCTCTCCTCTCTCTTCCACTGTCTTGCTCCTCCCTCATCTCCTTTTTCTCTATGCTAAACTTTTACACCTCGAGTGACATACAAAGCCAATACGAATAGCGTTGTTTTGTCCCTTCATTGGCCTTACAAGGATGAGAGATTTGAAACGTTTTCTTTATTGCGATGTTTTTCTTTTTTTCTTCTTCCCTAATTGCTCGATGTTCACGAGGGAACCCGTGTCCACTACACGTCCAGTCAAGATGAGAATGACCATTCATCATAATTTTCAGAAAGGTGTGAAGATCAGAAAAGTCTCCGCCTTTTTTTTTCGTTGAGGAAAATTTATCTCCATTCAAAATATAATCCCTCTCCAGATGTCAAGAGAAATGAGAAGTGCTTGTTGAAGAGAGTTCATATGACTTAAAGATATTCGCCATATTCTAAAAAGGAAATCCATTTAAGATTGGTAGACGATGAAGTTATCTCTATTAAATTTGCTCTCTTTTCTGGAGAAAATATTTAAAACAAAACCTTTCTCAACATCATAGAAAAAATAAGTGTGTGCAGACAGGTAAAAAAAATTTTAATCGTCTTATTATGAAAGTAGTAGTAGTAGTAGTAGTAGTAGTAGTAGTAGTAGCAGCAGCAGCAGCAGTAGCAGTAGCAGCAGCAGCAGCAGCAGCAGTAGTAGTAGTAGTAGTAGTAGTAGCAGCAGTAGTAGTAGTAGTAGTAGTAGTAGTAGTAGTAGTAGTAGTAGTAGTAGCAGCAGCAGCAGCAGCAGCAGCAGCAACAGCAACAGCGGTTGTTGTTGCTTTATGTGGTGTAACATCAGTTGTTTTTGGTTGCTTTTTTTTTTAGTCACGGGTCTCGTTGCAAAAAAAAAAATAACAAAAATCACCTAAAACAAATCAAAAAAAAAAAAAAAAAAAAAACTTTCACTATATTAAGCCTGATTGAAATGCTGGTGTGTCCAGATATTTCATTATTTTGTTTTTAAACTTTTGTCTCGCAATGGGTGGCTTTTCCCCAGGTATCAGAATATGTTAGAAAAACGTTTCTGATTCGACATATCCACCTGCAATTCATTTAAAAAAAAAAAAGATTTGAAATATCATTGCAATTATAATAAAAGTAAGATGATGTTTAAGAGGCCTTTTTTTTTTTTAAATAATAAAAAACAAACAAACATAGAAGCAAACATATTCAGCAACCCGACAAGTTTAAAAACCTGAAGAACCTGAAATACAACTGGTCCGCGAGTCGCCACGCCTGGGTCGGTACGCCATCAAGGAAGTGCTGCAGCAGTCTCGACGATTTTCCTTCATCCTCCAGTTATTTACGCTAAAGAAATCTGTACTGCTCTTTGTTTTGGTTACAATTGGTTTGATTTCTTTTCTTTCCTTTTCTTTTTCGTTTTTTTTTGTTTTTTTTTGTTTATCTGATTATGCAGGTTTCCCAGATTTCCCTCCTCTTGTTTATAATAACTTTTAAAATAAGTAAACATTTTAAATTTGGATTTTCTCGACGATTTTTCTTCATCCTCCAGTTATTTACGCTAAAGAAATCTGTATTGCTCTTTGTTTTGGTTACATTTGGTTTGATTTGCTTTTTCTTTTCTTTTTTTTTTTCCTTTTTTTTTTTTTTTTTTTTTTTGTTTCTCTGATTATGCGGATTTCCCAGATTTTCCCCCTCTTATTAATAATAACTTTTAAAACAAGTAAACATTTTAAATTTGGATTCGAGAAAAAAGGTGGAGCAGCAGTTATAGCAACCGCGAAGCGAACCGATTTTAGATCTACGGTAAAAAAAATATGTGTGTATGTGTGTGTGGAAAAAGAAAGCCATGCCCAATATACATCTTTTAATTTTATCAATACAGCTACAAATATATTTAGACTAGTTTTAACATAACCTTAAGCATTTACACTCAACCACAAAACGAGAGTGAATGTTTCTTTTTTTTTTTTTTTTTTTTTTTAAAGGAAACAGGGCTTGCTGTGCTTGAGTATTAATTGAAATATTTTTTTTTCAATAAGGACGCAAAACAAACAAACAAAACGAAAAAAAAAGCACGAAAAGGGAGGGGGTGGGCGTGTGGGAATCCTTGTCTTTTCCGATAGACATTCAATGACAAATGCATCAAAACTAGGAACAGAACTATAGGATCAATGGGGCTGTGAGCTTGATGATGACACGGCATAACGCCTTGTTTGACTGCAAGCTGCTTGTGACGACAATATTGAGTGCTCTGATAATATTATTATAATCAAGCTTTTTTCGCGACTCGTATAATCTCATTTCGCGCCCCACAGGCAACTCCTACGGGTGATGATGCCCTTGTAACATCTCCATTCTACAGCCACGGAGACCGTTAGTATCCGGGTTCAGGTCCCTACTGCCGGGCTGCGACATAATCCTCCAGTGCTCTAGCCATCAGGGTCACACTTCCACTGTGTCAGACAAAGCCTGGAGTTTGCCCGCGATAAAAAAAAACAACTCTGCAGTCATCAGAACACGTCCCAGCTTCATTAATTTTAAAACAAACAAAACACTCACACGCACTTATCTTTCACAGTGAAAAGTGACTTTGATCTGCGAGAAGAACAGCTGCTGCTAGATCTAGATAAAAACTGTATCTTTTAGAGAAAAACAACAAAGACCTTTATCAAAGAAAATGTCTTTGTCATGAGGAATCGCAGAGATGGGAAAAATAAGAAAGAAAAATCTGGACTAACTTTTCTTTTTTTTTCCTTTGCTTTCGCAAGAGCAAACCACTTAGATTATAATTCAGCAGGTAATGAATCCAGATCTAGACCTAAGCTCAGAAATCTCGGTGCAAAATCGCCTGATAGTCCAAAGCAACGCCCTGCACTCTGGCGAGTCTGACCTACTCTACTGAACTTGGAGAAGATAAGGAAATCAAAATGCAGGCAATTTAATGGCTTAGCTACACAAAGATAAAATTTGCATCGCTCGTGATCAGAATAAATATATAAACGATATTTAGTCCGTGTTAATGACTGCCAGCCTTACTGGAAGAAAGTCTACATGACTGACGGAAAGTGAAAGAGAATTTGACAGAAATTCTTCACTGCTGGACTTTAAACTTTAAAAGTTAATATATATATATAACCAAAAGACATCACAAAACCCAAGCTTATCGTGAGCTACAGACCATCTGTGGACTAAAACCAGATTTTTTTCATCGCTACGTAATCTTTCAACAGGATTATAAAACAACAGAAATGCAATTTCCGTTACATTTTTTTTTTTTACCATACCTAACCTTTTGTTTCAACTCGTTCAACATTCTTGTAAAAGTGAATCTAACCTTTAACGCAAGAGCATGTTCTTTCCGCATTCGCCGCCTATTCTTTCCTGCTTACGTTATGATCTCTCAGGAATAGTTTTTGTTGATAACTTTCATAGTGATGAATCCAACTTCTACCATCGCATTCTTCCATTTCGATTACCATATTCTACCAAATGAAATATTGAGACCATGAGCGTCCATCGACGGACATGTTAGTGACTTTTTTTTTCCCCCTTGACACCAAGTCTGCGGTCTGGACTACACGCATTATTGATCTACCGTCTGAAAGGGGTTCTCTCCTCGCACCTTACTCCAAGAGCAGGAAAATCTTCGGCTATCCAAAAGTAACATAAAAAATGCGGCGCTATCAGACAGACTACAGAATGCTATACATCTTACTCATAGATAGGTATCTCCACCAGTAGGAAAATCTTCGGCTATCGAAAAGTAACATAAAAACTGCGGCGCTATCAGACAGACTACAGAATGCTATACATCTTACTGATAGACAAATAGGTATCTCCACTAGCAGGAAAATCTTCGGCTATCGAAAAGTAACATAAAAACCGCGGCGCTATCAGACAGACTACAGAATGCTATACATCTTACTGATAGTTAGATAGGTATCTCCACTAGTAGGAAAATCGTCGGCTATCGAAAAGTAACATAAAAACCGCGGCGCTATCAGGCAGACTACAGAATGCTATACATCTTACTCATAGATAGGTATCTCCACCAGTAGGAAAATCTTCGGCTATCGAAAAGTAACATAAAAACTGCGGCGCTATCAGGCAAACTACAGAATGCTATACATCTTACTCATAGATAGGTATCTCCACTAGCAGGAAAATCTTCGGCTATCGAAAAGTAACATAAAAACCGCGGCGCTATCAGACAGACTACAGAATGCTATACATCTTACTGATAGTTAGATAGGTATCTCCACTAGTAGGAAAATCGTCGGCTATCGAAAAGTAACATAAAAACCGCGGCGCTATCAGGCAGACTACAGAATGCTATACATCTTACTGATAGTTAAATAGGCATCTCTACTAGTAGGAAAATCGTCGGCTATCGAAAAGTAACATAAAAACCGCGGCGCTATCAGGCAAACTACAGAATGATATACATCTTACTGATAGTTAAATAGGTATCTCCACTAGCAGGAAAATCTTCGGCTATCGAAAAGTAACATAAAAACCGCGGCGCTATCAGGCAAACTACAGAATGCTATACATCTCACTGATAGTTAGATAGGTATCTCCACTAGTAGGAAAATCTACAACTATCGAAAAGTAAAATAAAAACCGCGGCGCTATCAGGCAGACTACAGAATGGTATACATCTTACTGATAGTTAGATAGGTATCTCCACGGGCAGGAAAATCTTCGGCTATCGAAAAGTAACATAAAAACCGCGGCGCTATCAGACAGACTACAGAATATTATAATTCTCACTGATAGTTAGATAGGTATCTCCGCTAGCATGAAAATCTTCGGCTATCGAAAAGTAACATAAAAACCGCGACGCTATCAGGCAAAGTACAGAATGATATACATCTTACTGATAGTTAGATAAGTATCTCCGCTAGTAGGAAAATCTTCAGCTTTTGAAAAGTAAAATAAAAAAAAAAAACGGCACTTTCAGGCAGGCTACAAAATGATGAGAAGACGGGATCCTAAAGACCGCCCCGTACATGTGATCTGCCCATTAGTATTACGCTCTTTAAGTTTTGCAAGGAAACTTCATCTGCTATGGACCTTGGATTGGTCGTTAAGTTAAACAGTTGAATCGAGAAATATCTCGCAAACTTGTAGATGGGCTTTAGACATAAATATTTGTGGTAATTGGTTAATGATAGGTTGCACGGTCTACACATTAGTTTACCACAAGTTACACCGTCCACCCATTGGTTTACCATAAGTCACAGCGTCCACCCACTGATTTAACGTAAGTTACACTGTCCACCAATTGGTTATTTATATGTTACACTGTCCATCCATTTGTTTACCGTAAGTTACACTGTCAACCCATTGGTTATTTATAAGTTCCAGTGTCCTTCCATTGGCCTACCACAGGTTACATCGTCCACCCATTGGTTAACCATAAGTTACAGCGAGCACCCACTGGTTTCTCGCAGGTTACA
>JAWDGP010000269.1:412500-442500 GCA_033675545.1 Elysia crispata
CCCCTCCCCCGCCTTATATCAGGTAGAACCGATCGGTCTAGTGACCTATTTTTCCAACCATTTGAAATCATGACACTGCTAAGAACCTATACAGTCATGTCTAACCCCTTTCAATCATTGTCACTTCGGAACAGAAGAGGAATGAAGTTAACAAGAAGGCTCTGTCTCCGCATGGCTCTCTTTCTCTTTTCCACTGTTTAAAATCCAATATGGTTCTCAAACCTCTCTTTGTATCGGGCTCCTCTTTTTTTTCCCACTTTCATCTTCTTCCTGCCCTCTTCCCTCATCTCCAAAAATCATTATTTCTCAATTTTTACACCAATCTCCTTATTTTTCTTTTTTTTTTTTTTTTTTTTTTTTTTAAATTTTCTCTGTATTTCTGTCTTCTCCCACTTCCCGGTCCTCTCGGAGTCTGAGGCTAGGTTTCGGCCTCAGGAACTGCTTTTGAAACTAATCTAACAACCCACAGCAGTCCTCCTCCTCCCTGCCTTTCCTCCTCCCACCTCCCTCCTCCCTCCTCCCCCCTCCCCCCTCCCTCCTCCCACCTCCCTCCTCCCTTGCCATTGTTCACCAGTGCTAGATTTGTCATGCAGCACGTGCGAGCGCCACAGTTCCACGTGCTTCTCTTGAAAGACGTCCATCAAACTCACACACATGTTTTCAAAGTTTCAGGGAATAATAATTGCTATTTTGTTTTTTGTTTGAAATTTCGAAAAAAAAAAAAAAACACAAACAAATAAGAACAAAACAAACAACAAAACAGCAAAAGTCTAACCTGTTATTGTGTTGATTGCCTTAATAAAAACTTTAAAAATAAATAAGGTCTGCCAAGATCTGAAACGCACGGAGCCGAGAGAGAGAGAGAGAGAGAGAGAGAGAGAGAGAGAGAGAGAGAGAGAGAGAGAGAGAGAGAGAGAGAGAGAGAGAGAGAGAGAGAGAGTAAAAAAAGAACCAAACCAACAAACAATTTGTTTTGAACAAAGCAATTTTAATTTTTCGGTGTTGTTTCGTTTGTTTGATTTTTTTTTAACCTTTGTTTTATTTAATTTTCCCCCCTCTTTGTATTATTTTCAAAAGATAAGGCAAGATAGGAAGAAGAGGTAAAAGCTCAAGTTGCCTGCTTTTTTTTTTTCGCGCCACTTTAAAACACACGTCAGGTGATTATTGAATTTTAATACATGCGTTTTGCTACATATTTCTCTGTTTTCTTTTACTGCTTGTTTTTTTTTTTTTTTTTTTTTTTTTTTTACGGGGTAGTATTACATTAAAAAAAAAAAAAAAAAAAAAAAAAAAAAAAAAAAAAGACAGCCACTTACTCTCCTGAGTTATCCTGAGTTATCCGCCCCTCCCAGACAAACAAAACAAAACCAAAAAAAAAAAAAAAAAAATGCTAAAAAAAAAAGTGAGACACTTCACTATCTTCTCCTTGATTTATTTTCCTCTCGAATGAAATGAATCCAGGTTGATATACGGAAATAAAAAATAAAAATATTTCTAAATTTTACTACTTAAATCAAAATCAAGCCAATCGATGATCAAGTGATTAAACAAGAACTCCTACATGTTAACAGAGACATTTTATCAACATTCCCCCTTAAAAAAAAAAAAAAAGACAAAAGACAAAATAATAAACATACCGTTATCAAACGAAAAGAGTAGTTGAAAAAAAATTCGGTTCACTAGGCCATACGCGCGGCCCTAAAGACTAGGGACCAATAATTAACGATAATTTCCAACAGCTACCTCGCTAGAATATGAAGTTAGTACCATTAGCATCAATTCTTAATTCGGGATCAACATGTTGGCAAAACCTGCCCATTTCTTACCGTTTGAAATTCTTTAGGCCACTCGTCACACGCATTTGTCACTTCCCGTTTATATTTCAGATGGCGCAGTTAATGCTCACAGAACGGTGGCGATGACATCATCATCATAATAACAACAACAACAACAATAATAATAATAATGATGATGATAATGATAATAATAATAATAATAATAATAATAATAATAATAATAATAATAATAATAATAATAATAATAATGATGATGATGATGATGATGATGATGATGATGATGATGATGATGATGATGATGATGATGATGATGATGATGATGATGATGATGATGATGATGATGATGATGATGATGATGATGATGATGATGATAACAATAAATATTTAAGACGTTTAGGGCATTAAAAATTGCAAAAAAAATTCCACACTGAATCTATCAAAACAATAAAGATAGGAAAGAGTGTAAGTGTGTATGTGTGTAAGCGAGTGAGGGAGTTTTATATGTGTCAATGGTGATGATTAAGATGATGTTGATGATAAGAATGATGATAATATGATGATGATGATGATGATGATGATGATGATGATGATGATGATGATGATGGTGATGATAATGATGCTTAAGGACAGGATTCGAGACGACTTTGGTTCCTCAAAACAGCTCAATCAAGCCCTTTCAAAAAAGTAATTACCAATTGCCTTATGAGTACATCTTGATAGACTTGCCAAGGGACGGAAGGGGAGGGAGTCAGATGGGTAGATAAATAGATAGTAGATAGAGGGAGAGAGAGAGGGTAGAGAGATATGTTCTTTTGAATAATTTTACGTCCTTTAAGTTTCCAGAGAATCTATCACGAAGATATAGCTATAGCGACGATGAGAGTTAGAGAAACCATAAAACGAGAGACAGAGGTAAGTAAATGAACGAGAGAACCGAGAGAACCAGGAAAAAGAAAAAAAAAAGGGGGAAACTGGGTGGAGGTGTTAAATAACACAGAGTTGAGTCATCGTTTAAGCAGAATATGTCATTTCAAGGCACATCGGCCAGTCTCTGAGAGATGTAAAGCGAAAGTAACACACATGCGAGGAAAAAGAAAGAGAGAGAGAGAGAGAGAGAGAGAGAGAGAGAGAGAGAGAGAGAGAGAGAGAGAGAGAGAGAGAGAGAGAGAGACAGACAGACAGACTGACAGACAGAGACAGAGAGAGATAGAGGGAGGAATAAAGGGAATAAAATTTGTATAAAGTGAGAGTAAAAGAGCTTGAGAGAGAGAGAGAGAGAGAGAGAGAGAGAGAGAGAGAGAGAGAGAGAGAGAGAGAGAGAGAGAGAGAGAGAGAGAGAGAGAGAGAGTCTCACACAGATCGATATATATATTGGAGCGCTAGCCCAGGCTCGGCAGGCGCTGGACCCTATTCTTCTCTCTCTCTCTCCTGACATCGCAGTCAGTGCCACACACACTGCCACTGCCAGGCGCCCGCCCATCTCGGCAGCCATAACTAGAACAAGGACCGCCGCCGCCGCCAGCTCGGAGCAAGGAAGACCCCCCGCCCCCCTCCCATCCGCTTGATAACAACATTTCGCGTTAGCCAGGGACTACAGACGCCAAAACATTGGACTATAGAGAGTTTAATGCTGTTTTTACCCCTACGCTCTCAAAATGTTCAATATGACCATATTCTGAGCATCATTTTGCATAAGTCAGGGACCACGGATACCAAAATATGGGATTGTAGTGAATTTTTTTATCTCCTCCCCGTTTAAAAGTTTCCAGAATGGCCGTATTCAGAACAAGGGCTAAATCTTGGTCGCCTAATTGCCTCTGTCCAAATTGCATTAGTGCATAACGAGAATTTAGTTTGATAGAGAGGAATTATGATACACGTCTGACGAAGAAATAAAGTTAAAAAAAAAATCTATGTGCTATGACATTTTCTCTGAATGAAAAATAATGAATTTCTTCCCCTAATAAGTGACACTCGAAAATGGAGCTACGATGATAAGACATCCTCTTTTAGGAGCAATATAAAGATTCTAAAACTGATTTGAAATTAAAACCAGACTAAATTCGACAGCTATCCTCAGCAACCGTGAAGGTTGGCAGCTTTAAGGCTAAATTCTGGTGGCGAAAATATTGACGGCGAGAGGTCGATATTACACGATCTTGGAAACCTGGCGGGAAAGCCAAGGAACGAGCCAATGCTGATATAAAAAGCCAAATAAGAGCAAGAAGTTGGGAGGGAGGGAGAGAAAGAGAGAGAGAGAGATAGATAGATAGATAGATAGAGAGAGAGAGAGAGAGAGAGAGAGAGAGAGAGAGAGAGAGGAACAAAATTTTTATAAAGTCAGAGTAACAACTTAAGATAGGGATAGAGAGAGAGGGGGAAAGAGAGACAGAGCCATAGAAAAGACCAAACTAAAACAAAACAAACCACATACAAAAAAAAATGAGCAGTTGAGAGTTCATCACCCTTGAGCGATTTCTGGAGGATGAGTTACGTGCTTCAACAATGGAGTGACATAAGGCAACTACACCAACAAACTACTGAATTTCATGAATCCATAAAATAATATATCCAAAATAAAATGAACGATAACAAAAATCTACCCTAGTTTCCTGACCGTTTCGACCCCCCCCCTCCCCAAGTCTTCACCACAGTCTTGGACAGTGGGCAGAAGTATTCACTTTTACCATCCTCATCATTTTTTTTTTCAATCTGCCACCCAACATCCTCAGGCATTCTCGCTCTTCTTTAGACTTGTGATAATTAAAGGCTGGTTTGTTTCCTGCCGGTGACGTGTATTCCATGTAAGCTTCAACGGTGAAAGAGATTGTGCGATGTGGGCACGGTAGTACATTGTTATGCAACATACAGCCCGTCAGTAAGCTTTGAGTTGTGGAAGCAACATGGGGTTATTGAAGGAAAACGGGGTCGGAAGAAATGAAAAAGTGAAACGGGAGGCGGTTGTTTCACCTGAGATATCATAATGTCCCCAAAATATCAGTAAAATGAGAGTGTCGATGCTATAAAGTATCCTGTTCATGTAGAACGAATGGAAACAGTAAAAAAAAGGTAAAAAGAGAATGTGACAGAAAAGATGAAAAAAAAAAAAAAGTTATTGGGGAAAGTGAATATGATAAGCTAAGTGTTTAGAAACAAAATTAAAAAAAAAATTCTTCATAAATCCAAACGGCCCTGACCCAGAATGCGTGGAACAGTCAGAAACCTGCGCTTCGCCGAGTGTGTCGACGTCAGTCTCAAAGCGACTTATCTAGGTCTTAACTCGCGACTGCATGAACAAACAAAACACAGAAATATCTGGCTAAATGAATGAATTAATGTATGAGAAACGTGTAAAAAAAAAAAAAATCAAAGTGAGACCAAACAAATTTCTCAACTCACGGTGGCAGTGGTCATACGGTGCGATGGCGGCTGCTCCAGGCACCCACGGCAACTCCCACAGTGACACAGCGCACCGTGCTGGCCGCGGTGATGATACGGAGAGGAGACAACTGCCGGAGATCCGCAATGATAACCGCGGAGTGGTGGCGGGATCAAATCCCGGAAACTGCACATCTTGATTCGACTTGACGTGAAGACACCACTCAATATCGGCGCAAGGCCGTGCGCCAGCTGCTGACACACGAAAACAACATCGATGAAGACAACGACGACGACGACGACAAGTACAACAGCAGCAGCAGTGCTGCTGCGGCCAACAAGGAAGCGATCAAGCGCTAGGTTTTGGGTCGTCGGTGTGTTTCCTTTTCTCACCCAGCAAAGCTAGGCCGGGTGGACGGAGCGGGTGAGCTTCGGCCTACCCCTGACGTGCTAGCTGGTCACCGCCGCCCGCTTACACGCGTTCGGCAACCTTCGGCTCGCTTCGGGTCTTTCCGAAGGCATTTTTAACCCTCAGCTTAGTTCGGGTCTTTCCGTAGGCATTTCCGGTGAAAACAAAGCGATGACTTAACGCATTGTATTCGAATTCATCTGGACGTGAGAGGATAAACAGCGGTCGATGCATATTTCTGCGCATAAAGAAAGATATCCCCGCGTGCGCAAACACATTTCCGTTTTTTTTTTTTTTTTATCTATCTTGGAAAAAAAAAAGTTTCAATTAAAAACACAAAATTCTGAAAACTTTAAAGTAATCTAAGAACTAAATTTACATTAAATATACTGACAATTTAATCCGGTACGTATTTCCACTTGCCCATAATGCTAATAAAGGATCTGAAACATGACTTGAACTGAAAAATTAATCAGGACATTACGCAATAGAAGACAATTCGTGAAAATCTGCTCTCAGCGCTTCGAAAATGGTTTCAGCGTTGCGTTGCTTGCAACGAAAATTAATAGAGCGTACCGAATTTTCTATAACTCGTATAATCAAAATAATTTATACTAGCTCTATATAGAAACATTAATAGATCTAGCTTTTTACATAATGTGTACTTTTTATCTATTTATTTATTTATTTATTTATTTATTTATTTATTCATTTATTTATTACATAATACACCTGAATCTCTTTTTGTGTTAATGGGCATGTTAATAATGTGATTTTCTCCAAGAGGGATGAATAAAGTAGATTGTGGTCAAAGCCTCCTCAAGTCATGGGTCTTTCACATTGTGATATTCATGTGTGTCTAAAATGTAAAGCGTGGAAAAAAAAGTTGGGGAGAGGAGGGTATTCTATTAGTTGTAATGACTTCATTAAGTACCTAAAAATATATTGATCGTTCCTCCTTAGCATCATTTTAAACCTCCGAACTAGGTCAGCCAAAAACTGAAGAAGAAGAAAAAAAAACGGTCGGTTTAAAAAAAAAATAAAAAGGGGAAGGGGAGGGGGTTCGACATGAATGAAATATTTAATAGTATCATACATCGCGTGCATTCTTTTTACCATTGGGCTCTTCTGTTACGTAGTGTGAGCACGGGGAGAAATAGGATGCCAAGAAAGGAAGTAAGGTAAACGTTGGTGGAATAAAAACAATATCAATCTTTACAAAGAATGTTTTGGAAGATGATCATCCCTCTATCTGCATACATCTCGCCTTTCCTCCGCCATCTCTCCCTTAGTCTATGCTTGTCTCTAGCCCTAGGCTTGGGATACCGCTCATAGGGGGCTGGGCTTGTAAAAAAAAATCTTTTTTCGAATGGCTCGCACTTTCTGTCTGCTTGACTGTCTGCCTGTCTGTCTCTGTCTCTCTTTCTCTCTCACTCTCACTCTGTTTGTCTGTGTCTTTCTCTCTCTAATCATTATCTATACATTATCTAATTCCTTTCTCTCTCTCTCTCTCTCTCTCTCTCTCTCTCTCTCTCTCTCTCTCTCTCTCTCTCTCTCTCCCCTTGTTGCAGAAAAAGAAAAGAACTGTTGGAGCAGCTCTCAGACGGCCAGTAATGGAAAGTACCACAATTTATTACCAGATCTCCCATTCTTCCAGCCTCTTCCAGTAAGCACGTGAAACAGGCGCAACAGGTCACTTCATGTCTTTAAAAAAAAATATATTGTGAGCACAAATTTATGCATCTTGAAAGGATGCTCTCGACATTTTACTCACCCTAATTACATTAAATTTGTGAAGAGGAAAACACCCAATTTGACCGGTAATATTGAATGCATAGGAAATTCACAATGCATCGTAGCCTAAAAAAAAAAGGCATTCATTATAACTTGTGATCGTCGGAAAGTTGCTTCACTTTCATAATGGTCCACTGATTTGCTCTGATGTGATAGCTTTTTGATACCGCCTGTCCACAACATATAGTTGTTTATATTTTTCTTACCAAATATAAACCCTATTCAGGCAGGATGGAGATGAAAAGATGAGAACCCTGAACTCGCCTACCGACGACGTGGGACTCGAACCCGCAAAGAAGACGCCTGTGCCTGCAGATACCCGGGCTGGCGCTCTAACCCGATACCCATCGCCGCTCCTTGGACCAGTGACTGATCCACACCGATTCGGAGGGCTGCGGCAATTTTTCTGGACGTGTTTGAAATGGGTCGTTGATTTTCGCTTGGAATTTGAGGCAGGGATTTATATATATATATATATTAAAACGAGTGCAAGTTGCACCCTATTATCATCATCAAGCAGTTGCTGACTGTTTATGTGACTCTCATGCTACCGGTGTAGGCATTATTTTTTCTTGCACTGATCCGGGAAGCTACAAAACTTTAACGGCTCTATCTTCACAGATTGCTGCAGATATATATATATATATATATATATAAATGCATCGGAATAAATAAAATAATAATAATAATAATAATAATAATAATAATAATAATAATAATAATAATAATAATAATAATAATAATAATAATAATAATAATAATAATCAACAGAAAAAAATTCAATTATTTCTTTACTCCATTTTATGCATTTTCCCATCCTCTTGAAACAGTAAAAGTGCATCACTTCACTTACTCTTAAAAAACAAACAAGCAAACAATACACATTTTTTTTTCCATCTTCCCTCGGTACGGCTCAATAATTTGTCTTTCAAACCGCTCTCAATGACATTTAGACACGTCTGCTCCCCCCACAAGTAGGCGAATCTGTTTACATCTTCTGCACCGATGATTTTAAATCACACCGACACTTCTATAAACGTCGGCAACCTTTCAAGCATATAATGTAGTATTCCGAGTATTTACACCGTTCTTACAAGTTTTTCATTAGCTTTAATAATTCCAATAACAATAATAACAAACATAACATGAATAATAATAATAACAATAGGCACGTGAATTTGCATCTTCCCAAAGAGTCTCACCCTTCGTGACAATTAAAGCCCGTTTTCGTGGTCACAAAAGAGAACAAAATGAAATAAAATAGAATTAAAATGTGGAAACTATAACAAACTTTCCACACCCATGTCCGGACCTTTCTCCCATAAAAAACACTTCTATTTAGGAGGCATTAATTTTTGTTTATGCTTTGGAGAGCAGCGCCTATTAAAAAAAAAATGAATAAATAAAACGGTGTTGATGGTTAACAAAAAAGACACAGACAGAGGCAACCTGATAATGTTTAAAAAAAGAAAAGAAAAAGAAAAAAAAAACTAATAAAAATAAATATATACGAAAGTCACCTGGACAGACTGAGGTCTCCAAGGCAAGCAGCGCCACCAGTTTTAAAATCTCCCACTAAAATTAATAATTGTAATTCTTTTTTAATACTGCCACAACTCCGAGATGAGCCATAAATTGCAGGATTTGCACTATAAAATAGCATTTTCACAACGCCCACAAAGCTGCGTGCAAGCACTTTTATTGGGGGGTTTTCCTGATAGAATCCTTAAACGTTAAATATTTTGCCATCATGTACTACAGTCGTTGTTTTTTGTTCTTTTTTTTTTTTATTATTTTTTAACGTCATTACAACACCTATTCCCTTAATGGTGGCTGCAGAGACTATCTATTCGTTCTCTCTCTCTCTCTCTCTCTCTCTCTCTCTCTCTCTCTCTCTCTCTCTCTCTCTCTTTATATATCTCTCTCTCTCTTTATCTCTCTCCCTCTTCCTCTCTCTCATACACACACTCTCTCTCTCTCTCACTCTGTTGTTTTACTTTGTAAAGGAGACAATAACATTAGATTTTCGGCCAGAATTATTATCAACTGGTATTATCACAAAGGCGACAAGCTGGTGGTCTAACTGTGCCTTCAGAACTCTAGGCTCATAATTATAGCTGAATAGAGGCGATTGCAATATCCGCCACACTCCCCCCTCATACAACAGTAAGCAAAACTGTTAGACTTGTAGGGTAAACAATGACGATGATTTTGATGGAGAGACTGGGGAAAAGTGGCGGAAAGCAGGAAGGTGTGTGTTTGTGTATGTGGGAAAGAGAGAGAGAGAGAGAGAGAGAGAGAGAGAGAGAGAGAGAGAGAGAGAGAGAGAGAGAGAGAGAGAGAGAGAGAGAAAGGGGGGGGGGGAAGAGGGCGAGAGGACAATATGGAACATGATTTAATGATGCCCATTTCTTGACAATTATAGTTCGGTGGGGCCTGGTCTTAACGAGGCCATCTCAAGCCTTTTATCTTTCTTTATCACACTAAAATACCATCTTGTCGAACGCAGTATTGCTTTAGATTTTGAACTCACCTTCCCCCCCCCCGCCCCCCTTTTTTTTTTCCTCGGACCCGAATTCGGAAATTCTTCCAAATGGCCATCTACAGCAGGATATTATCAGTTCATTATTGACAAAATGCGTCAACAAACACACACAAATCTCAATTCGCTTTATAATAAGCTCGAAAAAGAGGTAGGCTTATCTACCGGACAAGGCAGGAGGACTGAGAAGGTTGAAACGACAATATAACTCGAGTTTCAGTATGGAGGGCGCCAAACATGTCTGTCGGTAGGAATCCTGGGATCTGTCCTTGGGTGGAACAAATTTGATACTCCGTTCAGATTCCATCGTGGAAGACCCAACATGGCTTGGAGAAAAGCCGCCACCTCCATATAGGATTCTGCGAGACACTTAAAGGGACGTAAAATTGACCAAAGACCAGTCAAAATGCAGGAAACTACTGATTACACGTCCTGCCGGGCAAGTGCTTCATTACACGCCTGTGGTTGCGGGCTTAGAACGTCTGTACTGATACCCGGAAGTTACTTCTCCATAATTTTGACCCAAGGTCGTCGGTTAGAGAGTTTTGAGGCTTTATCTTAATTTATTTCCGCCCTATCTGGTGGGGGCTTATTTGATATCCTGAAAAGGTCTCAGATCACGTTGTTGTGCAGGGGGCTATATCAGTCAATCACGCAAACCAGTGGGAGGATGTTGATGATTTCCAACGACATTTCTCTTACACAATTTGGTCAGCGCCTCTACACAGATACAAACTTCTTGCCCTGATTATAGACACTAAACTCGGAGAGAAACAAAGTCATGATATCTCTTCGCCTTAGCAACATTAATTTTCAGGTTCCAAACAATTTACGATTTATCACCCTTCAAAAATATTTAAGATACGAGGTCCGTTTCATAAATAAGTTTCCCACCTCCATAAATCAACAATCAAAAGGCATAAGATGATGAAATTTGGCACAGATTGCCTTTAATATCTGACCTATTCAACGTAACATCCACCATTGTTGGCGCATTTCTCTATCCGTTGTAACCAGTCTTTAAATGCAGTGACGTAAGAACATTTGTCCAGGTTCTTTATTGCTACTTTCGTAGCCTGAATAATGTCCTCTTCTGTTTCAAATCGCTGGCCGCGAAGATGTTCTTTCATTTTAGGGAATAGGTGAAAATCACAGGGAGCAAGGTCAGGTGAATAGCGAGGATGCTCCAGCAGTTCCCACTTGTAGCCAGCCAAAACGTCTGTCACTGCCCGGGCAGTATGGACTGGCGCATTGTCGTGGTGAAACAAGATGCCTGACTCCAACAGCCCGGGTCGTTTCTTTCGAATGGCAGGTCTGAGTTTGTCTTGCAGCACCTTCTTGTAGTACTGTGCATTGATTGTGGTGCCTATAGGTCACCATTCATGTCAAAAAAGATCATGTGCATGACCTTCAGAGCCCCTTGTTTGCGTCGAAGTTTCTCTGGACGAGGCTCATCAAAGTCTACCCATTCGGCTGACTGCCGCTTTGTTTCAGGATCCCAGGAATACACCCAAGTCTCATCACCAGTAATTATCCGACCCAAAAAGTCATTTTGCTCAGTTTGAAATCTCCGCAAAAAGTTTCTGGAAAAATTGACCCTTGACTCTTTCTGCTCATCTGTCAGCAAATGTGGAACCCATTTTGAAAACTTCTTCTTTTTATTCAGTTTGCTGGTTAGAACTCTAAACACGGACGTTCTAGACATCGATGTTTCCGTAGAAATCTCCTCACAAGTTTTTCGTCTGTCATCACTCAATGAAACGAGAACTTGAGAAATGTTTGCATCCCCGCATGCTGTCACAGGTCGGCCAGGACGAGGTTCATCTTCCATGTCATCTCGTCCCTCTGAAACAGCTTTTACCCACTTTCTTACCGTCTGAATAGAAGGAGCATTTTCTCTTAAAACAGTCACTAGATCTTTGTGAATGCATGATGCATCTTTTCCCAAAATAACAGAAAATTTTATGATGACACGGATGTCATATCTTGAAAAATTTTGGTGTGCCGGTGAGCTTTCTATTATGCCGGCCATTTTGCTCCAACGGACTTCAGAAAAGTAAATGCTATTTTGTATCCGTTCAACATAGAGCCACAAAATTTCATTGCAAATTCCCAAAAGGTTTGATCCTTTAGTGTGCCAAATTTCATGTACATAGCTTACACGGTTTTGATTTTATAGAGTAGGGAAACTTATTTATGAAACGGACCTCGTATATGTTTTCACGTTGGAGGAAACAGTGATAAAGCAGAATGAAGCTCGGCGAAACATATTTTTACAATATACTTTGTATTTACTTTGTGAAAATGGAGAAGAAGGCTCAGAATGATAAAAACTAAGACCCAAAGAAAAAAACAGTAATGTTGACAAAAAGGGAGATATCGCAAAGAAAAACCCATTGAGGGATAAAATAATGAGCATATTAATAAAACGGAGAAGACCCAAAAGATGGCAAATAAAACAAACAACAACCAACTTCAAGTAAAAATGGATGGGAAGCAAAATTAAGAAGACGGAGAAAATTTGCAGTAATGTTTAAAGAATGGCTTTAGGAAAGACCAAAACAAAAAAAAAAGTTTTAAAAAATTAATTAAGTGAAGGATCAGCATAAAACTAGGGGAAAAAAACGCCATAATTTGGGGGATTCCCTCACGTTCTGTACGATTTAAATTTTGTGGTCAGCGTGGAGGACGTGAACGTGGCTCCCTCCACGGGCAGTCTCTGGAGCGGTAATCCTCTTGGCAATCCGCGGCTTAACCGGCTGCTCCCTGGATCGCCTAATATGTGCGGCCAGGTTCGAGGGGACTTGGGGAGCTTTAAACGTTATAACCGATCCAGTTGGGCGCACCTCACTAAACAAACAAATCACGGGCCAAAAATGAATTTAAAAAAAGAATATAAAAAAAAAATAATTCCCTTCTGTTTTTCAGGGGGTTTTTTTGTTTGTTTGTTTTTTGTCTTTTGGTGAAGTTCACATTAAGTTAGGGTCGAATGGGCGAGGTATTTCTCACGCATCAGACCACACACAAACGTCATCCTGAAAACATTAAAAACTTGGGTCCCTGTTTCTGTGTGTTTGTGTGTCTGTCTCTTTCCCTCTCTTTCTCTCTCTACATATCTCTCAGTCTTAAGCACTATCCGTATTTTTACTGCTAATATTTTGCATAATGATAACCTTGTTAGCAATTAAAAAAAAAAAGCAAAAACAAAACCAAAACAAAATTAAAAAGAAAACTCCAAACATTAAAATCTCCGTTGAATCGGGTTAGACCTAGCTAACAGACCTAGCTGTTTACAGGTTTGTCTGGGCTGAGCGCATGCGCTGTTGATGTGTCCTGTGTATGAGAACGTGATGTCACTCGACTTTTCTCCGTGCGCGGCGCTGAACGGGGCAGACTCCACAATCACCCACCGACCGATGATTATCAATTTGCCCTCCACAGCTCTAGACGTACGCTTGGTTTGCTTTAAAACTATTCGAAACACACAGTTAAACGCCCCCTCGCCCAACATATTCAGCAAATCATTCTGTTAAACCACCGTCGGGCCGAGCAGGGTAAAGCTAAAAACCGGACGTTTAGTTCAAAACGCATGTTTAAACACTACCAGTACCACGCCCCATCTTCTGCGTATCAGTCAGTTAAGCCACCGTCGGGCAGGGTAAAACTTAAAAAATACAAGACGGGAGCGTCGGTCCATCGCCAGGTTTAATTTCGTAACCCCAACAAACAAAAAAATTTCGCCTGATTTAAGCAATAAACTCAAGAGGCAATCTCGGGTCGGGCGCGGAGAGGCTTGATGGGGCATAACTATGAGGTGCAGGATGGACAACCTTGACCTTAACTTGTACCCCTGAAGAAGGAGATGGACGACCTTGACCTTAACATTTATCTCTGGAGTAGGAGAAGGAAAACCTTTACCTTAACATTTATCTTCTGAGTAGGAGATGAACAACCTTGACCTTAATATTTTCTAATTCTCTCCCTTTGGTGGCAATCAGGAATTACCCGGTGGAACGGAATCCTTATGCAACAACAACAACAAAGAACGCAGATTTGTACACACGTAACTAAGGGGAAAAAAAGAACTCTAATGGCGATAAACATCCGGGTGTGTGAACTTCTCCAAAAATGCTCTAGCCAAACTAACTGGCAGCATTGATATTGATAACTTCATAGGTCAGACTATATTTAACTTTTTTTTTTTTTCACTCTGACGTGGGACATGGACAACCTTGACCTTCACGTTCATGATTCATTTTCTCCCTTTGATGGCGACCTGAAATTCACCGGTAAAGCGGAATCTTATGAATGCCAAAAAAAAAAAAAAAAAAAAAAAAACAACAAAAACCCCTGAAGATTTGAAGACGAGTGACAAAGCGGCAAAGGCACCATGAGTGAGGACCCTTCTCCCCAAAGTGAGCTCTGGCTAAGTTAGCTCACTGGGAGTCTCCAGATGACAGTTTCATACGATGACCGGTATATACTTAACGATTTTGGATTGGGGTTTTCAGGAGTCCAAGCTAAAGAAATGAGCAAGAGGAAACATTTGCACCGGAAAAAAAATTTAGTGGGTAAATAGGTGAGTGTGTGTGTGTGTTTAGATTTGTTATTGTTTGGGAGGTGGGCGGTAGGAAGAGGGCATGTGTGCAAAAATTAATGTTACGAAAATGTAAGCATACCTAGGATAGTAAGACGTCTTTGAACGTAATTTTCTTCTCCAAAATAAAGCTATCTTTTAAACCATTTCATTCAAAAAAAAAAAAATTATCACCTATTATTCAACCACTAAAATCGCAGGCATGATAAGAAAATGGTCACAAAATTCAAACCACTATAGAGAGAGGGACAAGTTCAACAGTTCTGATTTTATAACATCAAAAGGTTTAAGGTTAAAGAATTAAATAAAAAAAAAAATCTGATAAGAGCGGCATAGAATATATCAGCGGGTGAAGAGAGCGTGGATTTTATAATCAGTCACTTTTATCAGAATGTCGACGGGGCATGAGAAAATTTTTTGACGGTTTTGCGTCCTAGATTAGGGCAAAATCAGCTATTAATATAATTTTTATCTTAACATTTGAAACAAAGATGAGAACAAAAAAAAAAAAAGGAAAGGAAAAGAAAAGAAAAGAAGAAGGAGAAAAAAAAGAAAAGAAAACGGTGGTCTTGCAACATGACAATCTACTGGTTGAACTTTTGATTTGATAGCTATTAATCAACTCTTTTTTTTTTTTATAATCCCGAATATCCTCAATCTCTCTCTCTCTGTCACTCTGTCTCTGTCTCTCTCTCTCTCTCTCTCTCTCTCTCTCTCTCTCTGTCTCTCTCTGTGTCTCTGTCTGTCTGTCTCTCTCTCTCTCTTTCTCTCTCTGCTTCTTTATCACGCTCTCCACACTCACAAGTAATGAAAATTTAACGAGTTAACGACATGTTAACATTAATATTCTCTTTTGTTGAATTTCGTTCCCCGATGGAATTTGCCCTCTGCAAATTATGGAATTAGAATCCAGCGCGACGGCTGCCAATTTGAGTAGTAGCCAAGCAAGGGATTAATAAACTTGTAGGATTGAAAAGCCGCCTTTATTAATGTCAAATTAAATAGAACCATATGTCAGCTCTCCAGCCTTTGTAGCGTACGGGACATTAAAAAAAAAAAAAAAAGAAAAAAACCTTTGTTATTAAACAACTGTTTTTTGATGTAAGCGAGGGGAGAGAGAGAGAGAGAGAGAGAGAGAGAGAGAGAGAGAGAGAGAGAGAGAGAGAGAGAGAGAGAGAGAGAGAGATAGGGGTGGGGGAGGGAGGGGCAGACAAAGAAAGGAATATTTAAAGCTCCATCCCTACTTTACCCTACCCACACACACAAAAAAAAAGACAAAGGAAAATTTGGTCTATCCGATTGATCCACTATTTGTTAGATATATAATATACAGTGTGCTGAAAAGCTATCATCATTTCCAGCTGATCATGCCAAAGGTACCATAAAGCAATGTATAACTATGAAAAAAAAAAAAACCCAGCTAGGTGAAACGGGTAACTTAGTGCTCCAAATGTTTCGACTGCCCCAGGCTACCCCAGTGGGTACTTTTGAGGTTTATTTTCTGGTGTTTTAGCTCTTTATTTTCGAGACAAAATAATCAGTCAGGGCATGTCTTATAGTTGTATTCGGCACACAATTCTCTGTCCTTATATAACAGGGTGAAGAGTTATGGTCAGAGTTATGATAATACTGTCTTGTTTTCTAAAAAAAATAATGTTATGATAAACAATATAGTTAACATTAAAAAATTAAAAATTTAGGATCTGCGCTGTCAATCTAATGCAATCTAATGGCTGTTTAACAAAAAAACTTTTGAAAACCACTATCACAAATTAGAGGCTGACAATAAATCACTGTTTTGGGGCAGAACGGGAGAATTCCGAGAACACAGTGACCCCAGAGTCTGAAGCCGCCGTTTTAGACGTTAGATTCCTTAGGACGGGACGTAATAAAGTATGGCCAAAGAACTAAAATTTTCGAGTAGAGGGGCCAGGTGGTTCAATCGTTAGAGCTTTGGACTAACAATTAAAAAGGTCCAGGTATCTAGATCTACCTGCGGGCAATCACTGTAGATTTAGAAGCATGCAGCAAAAAACGAAAAAGAAAAAAAAAAACCTTGGATGACGCATTTTTCTTGGGAGTGAATCTGAAGGAGATTACAATGTTCCTCACACTAAATTTCCCGTGCTTTAATTGGGCACATCAGCCTGTATCTCAAAGATAGCTCAGTCGGTTGAGCGCTGGACTAACAATTTTGAGGTCGGTCCTTAGTTTCAACCATGGCTCGGGGACACCCAGTGGGTCGGATCGGATCCCGTCTCTTGGCTTGACCAAACGCCATTGGTTGAGCGCTGGACCAACAATTCTAAGGTCGGTCCTTAGTTTCAACCATGGTTCGGAGACATCCACTGGGTCGGATCGGATCCCATCTCTTGACTTGACCAAACGCCACTGGTTAAGCGCTGGACCAAAAATTCTAAGGTCGGTCCTTAGTTTCAACCATGGCTCGCGGACATCCACTGGGTCGGATCGGATCTCGTCTCTTGACTTGACCAAACGCCACTGGTTGAGCGCTGGACTAACAATTGTGGATGTGAGGTCGGTCCTCAGCTTCAACTAGAACCATGGCTCGGAGACATCCACTGGGTCGGATCGGATCCCGTCTTTTGACTTGACCAAACGCCACTGGTTAAGCGCTGGACCAACAATTCTAAGGTCGGTCCTTAGTTTCAACCATGGCTCGCGGACATCCAATGGGTCGGATCGGATCCCGTCTCTTGACTTGACCAAACGCCAACGTCTCCGTAACTGTAAAAAGATTCTCTAGTCAACTTATGGGACTTAAAACTAATCTAAGAACTACGACCAAGACGCATAATAGTTATTATGCAAGATTCCTAATTATGTCCCATAAGGATCGCGTTACGGTTTTCAATCTCGCTTAACCTTTTCTTTTTTTTCATTGCTAATGATCCCAGTTGATCCTGATCCCGTACCTTCTTCTACGCTGTGTAGGATTAACCTTCTGGACCCGCAGCTGCTTTGCATGCACTGCATAAACCAGGGAAATATATGCGATTAACTGCTTGTTCTCGGCTTCAGAGGCGGCGACTAAGTGCAACGTCGGTATATTAGCAAAAAGACTATTATTCGGCCCCCGTCAAGCCTTAGGATGAGGTTGGTGTGGATGAGACGATCCCCCCCCCCCCAATCTCACCACCAGACAGCCCAAGACATGATCAAAAGTAGCCCCATTCCGCAATGCCGCGAGGTTAAAATCTATAACGGGTGTCGGGTTATCACTGTTGAAAAGAAAAGAGAGGGCAGGGAGAGAGAGTGTGTGTGGGAGGGAGGGGGAAAGTGGGGTGGGATGGGGGGGTTATTAAACCAATGGTGCAATTCGCTGCCTTTGGGTAAATATTCAATTTTTTATTCAAAAGTGACAAGTCTAGATTTAGCAATAGACCGTAAATTTAAGATAAACATAAGGAATATTGAGGGGATTAAAAAAAAATTAAAAAAAAAATTTTTTTTTAATTAAATTAACTAGGACAGCATGTACTTTTAAAGCAGAGGTCCTGACCCGAAACAGCGATGTCTTAGCACAGTGTTTAAGGCGTTACGGTCCAGTGCCTCTCGACCACACACACGCACACACACATACACACACGTTCATTCACGCGGCTTATTCATAATATGATAACGACCACATAAAAACTATTAAAAAAAAAATGCCTCAGGCATAATCTTGTAGCCCAGGTCTAGGTCCCCCCCCTCAGATTGTAAACATTACCATATAAGGAAATCCTTTAAAAGCATAGCTTACCATGCAGCCTGGCTGCAGCTGAACAAGCAAACTGAGGGTATATAATTATCTAGAATTATATTTATAGAATTTTAAGACTTTGTGAGACCATGCGGAACGCTAACAAGGAACTCTTGTCAAGTCTGAAGAAGATGATGCAAGTTCTTGCCTGCTGCAAAACCATTTCACATAAATTCCTTTCGCAGGCGCGGGTTAACTTGTCTAGTCTAGAATATTGTTAATAATGATGATGATGATAATAATAATAATAATAATAATAATAATAATAATAATAATAATAATAATAATAATAATAATAATGATGATGATGATGATCATCATCATCATGATGGTGATGATGATGATGATGATGATAATAATATTAATAATAATAATAATAATAATAATAATAATAATAATAATAATAATAATAATAATAAGAAGAAGAAGAAGAAGAAGAAGAAGAAGAAGAAGAAGAAGAAGAAGAAGAAGAAGAAGAAGAAGAAGAAGAAGAAGAAGAAGAAGAAGAAAAATAATAATAATAATCATTATCATGTGATTATCATTGTGAGGAAAAAAAAATATGTTTTGTTTTATTTCTTGCTTAAAGATCCACGAATGCAGTAGTTTCAATCGTTTATGTTTCTCTTTCTCTCTCTCTCTGTCTCTCTCTGTCTCTGTCTCTGTCTCTGTCTCTGCCTCTGTCTCTCTGTCTCTCTCTGTCTCTGTCTCTGTCTCTGTCTCTGCCTCTGTCTCTCTGAGTTAATAAAAAAAAAAGTGGGTACAGGCACTTAGATTGGTTTTAATGGGACAAAAAATTGACAAAACAAGTTTTGACTGAGTATTTTTTAACTTGATAATTGCATCAATTTAATTTTTAGCCTTTATGGTACTTTCAGCAGAATCTCTCTCTCTCTCTCTCTCTCTCTCTCTCTCTCTCTCTCTCTCTCTCTCTCTCTCTCTCTCTCTCTCTCTCTCTCTCTCTCTCTCTCTCTCTCTCTCTCTCTGTGTCTCTCTCGCTCTCTCAATGTCTGCCCTTTCCCTTCTTTCCCTTAGGAAATCGCCAAAACATCCCTTACACTACTAGTGCTACCAGCAATAATTAACCACCAACGAAAACCTTTTGTGATCTTGAAATCAAGTCACGCAAAACATCAGTCGGATGCACCTGAAAACAGGCCGCTTTTCTCACCGTCCACTACCTGATGGTAAGCTTATCGGATCATCATTACGGACATTGCACCCAAGCAGCGACTACTTGATAGCCTCTTTGGGCTTCCAAACCTCTCATTCACATTAATTTTCTGTCTCTCCTTTACGCCAAACGATAAGGAATGTGGCAATTTCGACTATGACCAAGCGTTTAATGTCATACTTATGTCGTTCTAATCGTAGATCTAGCAGTTGTGCGCTGAGGGAAAAAAAAAACAAAAAAACAAAAAACAACACCATAATAACCTGCTTTTCAGTATAAAAAATTATACACATTAAGCCTTCCATAGACGTCTGAAATTCTTAACAACCTAGAGCCATATATATATACAGATCTATATTTAAAAAATAACATGTACTTGTTATAATCACAAGGGTCACAATCACGTACATATTAAAGCGATCATAAAAAAATTGACACGAACTCAAAGGTCACAATTTTTTTTTTTAAATTGGAGAATAAGCCACAAATTGTTTCATTTATTGCATGAAGACGACTAGAGGAAGTTAATTTTTTAATATTGCCTATCAAATTAACGAAAAGCTGTTGTTGCTATTGTTAGAAATGTCTTATCCATATATTTTTTTTAAACCAAGAGAATATTCCTGTTGCTCTATGATTGGCAATTCTGCTGCTAACTTCCAACCCTCTCCCTCCCTTCCCTCCCTCCCTCCCTCTCTGCCTCTCTCTCTCTCTCTCTCTCTCTCTCTCTCTCTCTATATATATATATATATATATATATATAAAGTTACAAGTAAAATAACATAACGCCAAGAACTATTTCTAATCGTGTAGATGACCCCGCCCTTCAATACCTCCAAGTTCAATCAGAGACCTTGGCTGCACGCATGGCTGAAATTCCTAAAGATCATTCTTTTTCTTTTTTATATTAAAAAAAAAGAAGAAGAGAAAGGCTCGAAACAAAGAAACAAAACCAACAAGAGGAGAAGAAAAGAAAAAGGCCACCGTGTCACAGCGATCTCTTTGTTCTGATTTGATTCCTCATTCCCGCACAATGCGGTTTTAATTCGGATCCGGATAGGCCGGGGGTTCAGTAATTTACACAACGTGAAGATGCTCAGAAATCGCTCGCTAAATAGCGTTTGGAAATTCAGCATCGATTTAAGTAACGCTTGTTTCGCAGATTATATACGTTGTATCGAGGTTTTCGACCAGTCTTCTTATTACATTAATTAAAATACTCGTTACCATTTTATTTTTTTTTGGTGACCGCGGGTAAATGTTGTCTATTCGGCTGTTTTTCTGAGCACAGCAAACAACACAGGTAGATCTAGATCTAGTAGCCTACAGTCCCAGAAATGTAGGCTTAGGCTATTTCGAATCTTATCCCGAATCTTGTCAAGCCAGCACATTCTTTGTTTGTTACTTTTGTTTTTCTTTTCGTTGGTTTTCTTTTTCTTTTTCTTTTTGTCCTGGTGTAAACAACCTCTCTCTCTTTCTCTCCCTCTTCTCTCTCTCTCTCTCTCTCTCTCTCTCTCTCTCTCTCTCTCTCTCTCTCTCTCTCTTTTTCTCCCCCCCCCTATATCTCTCTCTCTTCTCTCTCCCCCCCCCCTCTCTCTTCTCTCTTTCTCTCCCTCTCTTTTTCTCCCCCCCCCCCCACCTCTCCCTCTCTCCTCTCCCTCATAACGTAAGTAAAGATAGAGCGATCCCCCCATTAACAGTGAAGCGACCGTAACGAAGTGACAAGCTGGTCAGCACGATTGGCAGGGGATGATGACCACAAAACATTCAAATATTACCTCCCCTGGTCAATTAAAAAACAGTTGATGGCCAACCCTCATTGAAACCGTGGCTAATCCCTCGAGTTTATGCGCTTGCCAGATTGGAAAAAGAAAGAAGCGGAAAAAAAGAGCTTTTTGGCAGTTTAAATGACATCATGACTTACCAAGCTTTAGAAACTAATATGGTCGAATACTTTAATAGTGCAGTGACCTTTTATATTTATTGCTTCGTTTTTAATTTTTGTCCTGTAAAGAGGACATCTTTAACTCGCCTTGTTTTTTTTGTTTTTTTTTTGTTGTTTTCAGGCGCTTATCTCTATTATTTTGCGTGTAAATTTAGAAATAACCATGTCTTTTAACTCCTACAGAGAAGGCTTTACTGAAAGTTAAATTCTAAAAAAAAAAATAAATTAATATACGACACAAATGTAAAAAAAAAAAAATGTTGCTTCACTTTTCATTAATGTAGAACAAACTAGAAATAAGTTTTCTTTTCTTTTTTTTTTTTTTTAAATGTTATACCTAGTACGAGTATTCATAAAGAAAGCAAAAGCTATATATTTGTATTTTCTTTGTCAATGTCGAAGATGATGATATCTAAATCTCGGTTGCTTTTTTTTTTTTGTTGTTGTTTTTATTTATTTTTTTTTTTTTATTTTTTTTAATGAAACCGGTGATGAAGGGAACTATAACGTTTACCTTACACCCTTGTACCTTATTTTTCTTTTCATTTTTTTCTATTCACTTTTTCTATAAACTTGTCACATTCAAAGAGAGGAGCGTGTCATGTGTTTGTGGGAAGAAGACAACATTTGAAGTTTCCTACATCGCGCGGTTGCGACGCGGGCCGGACAACGCTGGAGACGACACCACATTCTATATTTTTTTTTTAAAATGTCATTTCCGGCGGTTTGAGACCAAGCCTAGACTCGCAGTGGTATCAAAGGTTGAGCTCTATTTATTAAAACAAAAAAAAAACATGAGGAATAAATGTAGACCATGGAGCAAAGTCACTTATTTTTTTTTGTTTTTTTAAATCGACGCCGCCGATTTGTATTTTTTTTTTTTTTTAAATCAACGCCGCCATTTTGGTCTCTGTCTCTCTCTCTCTCTCTCTCTCTCTCTCTCTCTCTCTCTCTCTCTCTCTCTCTCTCTCTCTCTCTGTATATATATATATATATATATATATATATATATATATATATATATATATATCAAGCGACTTTGCTTGCGAGAACATACCAATTATGTGAATGGCAAACTTGCAAATTTCGGCATCTTCGTGGCCAAACCGCTGAAACAATCATTATTTCTACGGAGTCGAAAAGACGTTATTTCATTGTGGCAAAGCATTTATTAATTATCATTCATGAGACTGATGGAGCCTAAGTCACTTTTCATTCCATTGAACTGTTTGCTGCACTCTATAGTGAAGCTAAGGTGAAATCGGTGGGTGAATATTAATCTTTTTTCCTCCAGAGGTGGTTTTATCCTCAGCCGGGTAAATTGCTGAACCTTCTCGATTATCTGGTGGCAATTTTTTGGGGTTGGAATTACAAGTACCTTTCTTAGTTTCCTGACCAATCGTGCGGGCTCGTCGGCTTTCCTGTCCAGCCAAGGATAGCGCCGGTTGGATGGGACCCAACCAAGAGATGAAGTGGCCAGTAATCAAACTCGGGATCTCTTTACAGTCCCTGTGCCTCTTCCTGTCCAGCCAAGGATAGCGCCGGTTGGATGAGACCCAACCAATAGAATGATGAAGTGGCCAGTAATCAAACTCGGGATCTCTTTACAGTCCCTGTGCCTCTTTCCTGTCCAGCCAAGGATAGCGCCGGTTGGATGGGACCCAACCAAGAGATGAAGTGGCCAGTAATCAAACTCGGGATCTCTTTACAGTCCCTGTGCCTCTTTCCTCTCCAGCCAAGGATAGCGCCGGTTGGATGGGACCCAACCAAGAGATGAAGTGGCCAGTAATCAAACTCGGGATCTCTTTACAGTCCCTGTGCCTCTTATGACCGTGACAAGAAAGAAAAAAAAGGGTACAGATACACATATCCACAAAGAGAGGGAGTGAGGGAGAGAGAGAGAGAGAGAGAGAGAGAGAGAGAGAGAGAGAGAGAGAGAGAGAGAGAGAGAGAGAGAGAGAGAGAGACAGAGAGAGACAGAGAGAGAGACAGAGAGACAGAGAGAGAGGAAGAAGGGAGTGAGTGAGAGAGAGAGAGGAAGAAAGGAGTGAGGGAGAGAGAGAGAAAGGGTGAGAGAGAGAGAGAAAGGGTGAGAGAGAGAGAGAGAGAGAGAGAGGGGAAGAAGAAAGTGAGTGAGTGATAGAGAGACAGACAGATAGACTAGCGCCGGTTGGATGAGGCCCAACCAATAGATGAAATGGCCAGTAATCAAACTCGGGATCTCTTTATACAGTCCCTGTGCCTCTTTCCTGTCCAGCCAAGGATAGTGCCGGTTGGATGAGGCCCAACCAATAGAATGAAGTGGCCAGTAATCAAACTCGGGATCTCTTTATACAGTCCCTGTGCCTCTTGCCTGTCCAGCCAAGGATAGCGCCGGTTGGATGAGACCCAACCAAGAGATGAAGTGGCCAGTAATCAAACTCGGGATCTCTTTACTGTCCCTGTGCCTCTTATAACCGTGACAAGAAAGAAAAAAAAAGGGTACAGATACACATATCCACAAAGAGAGGGAGTGAGGGAGAGAGAGAGAGAGAGAGAGAGAGAGAGAGAGAGAGAGAGAGACAGACAGACAGACAGACAGAGAGAGAGACAGAGAGCGAGAGAAAGAAGGGAGTGAGTGAGAGAGAGAGAGGAAGAAAGGAGTGAGGGGGAGAGAGAGAGAGAGAGAGAGAGAGAGAGAGAGAGAGAGAGAGAGAGAGAGAGAGAGAGAGAGAGAGAGAGAGAGGAAGAAGAAAGTGAGTGAGTGGTAGAGAGACAGACAGATAGACTAGCGCCGGTTGGATGAGGCCCAACCAATAGATGAAGTGGCCAGTAATCAAACTCGGGATCTCTTTACAGTCCCTGTGCCTCTTTCCTGTCCAGCCAAGGATAGTGCCGGTTGGATGAGGCCCAACCAATAGAATGATGAAGTGGCCAGTAATCAAACTCGGGATCTCTTTACAGTCCCTGTGCCTCTTTCCTGTCCAGCCAAGGATAGGGCCGCTTGGATGGGACCCAACCAAGAGATGAAGTGGCCAGTAATCAAACTCGGGATCTCTTTACAGTCCCTGTGCCTCTTTCCTGTCCAGCCAAGGATAGCGCCGGTTGGATGAGGCCCAACCAATAGATGAAGTGGCCAGTAATCAAACTCGGGATCTCTTTACAGTCCCTGTGCCTCTTTCCTGTCCAGCCAAGGATAGCGCCGGTTGGATGGGACCCAACCAAGAGATGAAGTGGCCAGTAATCAAACTCGGGATCTCTTTACAGTCCCTGTGCCTCTTTCCTCTCCAGCCAAGGATAGGGCCGCTTGGATGGGACCCAACCAAGAGATGAAGTGGCCAGTAATCAAACTCGGGATCTCTTTACAGTCCCTGTGCCTCTTTCCTGTCCAGCCAAGGATAGCGCCGGTTGGATGAGACCCAACCAAGAGATGAAGTGGCCAGTAATCAAACTCGGGATCTCTTTACAGTCTCTGTGCCTCTTTCCTGTCCAGCCAAGGATAGTGCCGGTTGGATGAGGCCCAACCAATAGAATGATGAAGTGGCCAGTAATCAAACTCGGGATCTCTTTACAGTCCCTGTGCCTCTTTCCTGTCCAGCCAAGGATAGCGCCGGTTGGATGAGACCCAACCAAGAGATGAAGTGGCCAGTAATCAAACCCGGGATCTCTTTACAGTCCCTGTGCCTCTTATAACCGTGACAAGAAAGAAAAAAAAAGGGGTACAGATATACATATCCACAAAGAGAGGGAGTGAGGGGGAGAGAGAGAGAGAGAGAGAGAGAGAGAGAGAGAGAGAGAGAGAGAGAGAGAGTGAGTGAGGGAGAGAGAGAGAGAGAGAGGGAGTGAGTGAGAGAGAGAGAGAGAGAGAGAGAGAGAGAGAGAGAGAGAGAGAGAGAGAGAGAGAGAGAGAGAGAGAGAGAGAGAGAGAGAGAGAGGAAAAAGGGAGTGAGTGAGAGAGAGAGAGAGGAAGAAAGGAGTGAGGGAGAGAGAGAGAGAGAGAGAGAGAGAGAGAGAGAGAGAGAGAGAGAGAGAGAGAGAGAGAGAGAGAGAGAGAGAGAGAGAGAGAGAGAGAGAGAGAGAGGAAGAAGGGAGTGAGTGATAGAGAGGCAGACAGACAGACCGAGTTTTTTCAACAAGTTTTTGTATAGTTTCACTTTGGTTTTTTTATTCAGGCGCCAAAACCGTTGGCGTAAATAACAGCTGCAGTTGACGAATGACAGGCCCAACTGCTAGTTCAAACATGGAGGGGGGGAGTTGAGCGAAGAGACCATCCAATCGGCCGACCAACATTAACAACTTACTGTCTGGGATGTTCCTATCATCCCAGAGTGCAATGCCCTTTAAAGTGTATTTCTCAGGACACGATATATTCCATGCAAGTGGTAATAACCGAATAAGTAAATAGCAAAAGAAAATAAAAAATAAAGTAACAATAAAATAACAATACACAAAGCGGGTGAAAAATGGTCTGCATGTCTCCACAGGAGCCAGGCGCCAAGTACCTATTTCCGGTGTTTGAGGAGAATCGCCTCAACTTTGACCCGACCTCTAGGCATAGGTCAATGCGACAATCCAGGCCCACTGTCAGAACGGCTGGTTGCGAGGACAAAAAAAAAAAAAAAACAACCCGTGTCTAGATCTAGTTTTCGAGATAAAATCAGAACCCATAGCTATATTAGACGCTACTTTTGTATCGCCATTACTTTTGTTTTTATCATTACTTCCTATTTTTTTTTTTTAAATCTAATGGCTTCTAATTGACGCGTCAACACTTGGACTGGTACATTAGAGCGGTGAAGTGGTGTGTGGTAACGAGTTTGGGAAATAAATCATTATTTACAGGCCGAGATAGCGTCGAAAAGCGACCTGTCGATAAGACTTGACTTGACTTGACTTCGGGTTCCACCGAGGTATGTCATTGCCGAGTTGTCAGGAAAATCAAAAAGAAAATTTAAAAAGAAAAAAAAAATCGCACACACTCACATAAGAGAGTCACTTCAGAGAAGTTGTTTTTTAATTTTAAGTAAAAGTCATTTCAAATAGATACTTTACTCTCGTCATAGCTGTCTATCTCGTGCATGTCCACGCGGCTCTACTTAATGAATAGGACAAAAAATATAATTATTATTTTACACATTTAAAACAATCAATGATAAGCAGGGTTCAGGTATAAGGCTAAAAATTAATAGACGCAGTGGAGAAAAACAGCTTAGCACTATTCGGGGCGTGTCGCATTGACTAATTACAGCTTTTTTTCCTTCGAGCCCCTACTGTAGGTAAGAAGATCCGAGACGGTGTAACGCTCGTACATACAGTGCAGTGACTGATGGAGGCCGAAGTCAAGTCACCGCATGAATTGAGCCTCGCACAAAACAGCACGGTCTTCAAGTCTAATTTCAGTTTAAACCAAGGTCTCCTCTTCCTTTTCCGTTCAAATACACTTTTTATTTGTTTATTTTGCAATACAAGTAAAATTAAGTTTACTATGATTACAGGATATGAGAACAGAGTATGAAGTTGAAACTGTGAGTTGGCGTGGGTGCTCAGGAGTTTTGAGCCTCGATGGGTACCATCTTTTGGACTCCACCTTGCCCGACGGAGTTTGTAGATAGGACCTCAGATTATTTTTGTTCAGGATGGGCTATATCAGTCGGTCAAGGAGGAATGGAGAAAAAAATTAAAAAAAAAAAACAAGCGTGGAATCAAATTAAATGAATTAATTTCGCTTTCCAACACTAAATCTCGGCCGCACTTTCCTATGAAAGATGATGTCTAGTTCACGCCAGCCTTGTTGAGCGACGTATTGATTGTGATTTGCTATAGCCCGTCTACAACATAGTCATCCTAGACCTTTTCGTGCATATCAGATTTAAGCCCGGATAGGGCGGAAATAAAATTACAACATGAGGCCCTATGCTCTTCTACCGATGGTGTCGGATCCAAACCTACGAAGGTCTCTCTGGACATCCGATTGGATGCTCTAGTCCCACCACCATCATCCGTGCTCCTCCAGCTTTAACCAACGCCATATCATTGGGTGAGCGCGAGTATTTACTCACAACCTTCACTAAATTTACGCACTGCTTGTTAGCGTTGTGTTACATAATTCAACCACCGAATTGTGACTGTAAATTATCTAAATCTAATCAACACTTTGCCATGAACAGGACAAATTCCTCTTTGCGCTAAAACGTACTATTTTTTTTTCCTGCGTGTTTAAAGAAAAAAAAACGTCAGCGTAAATTATTTCATAGAAATATAAGATTGATTCTAATAATTTTTTTTTAAAGACAGATAACAGAAAGATAAATTAAGGAAGCACAAGAAACAGCCAGGACAAACAGCGGACAAAGGCTTAGTTGCCCCCATGGCCATGTGATAAATTTTGACCTAGAGACCCTGTTCGGTTACGTGAAAAAATTTCGTTTTATCTCTCTAAGGGAATAACTAGGTTTAGATAAAAATCTAAATGGATCCCAAACTGTGAAGGCTTAAGTTCTATGATTTTTAAAAAATCAGAATCGAAGGTATGACTTAAAACTTTATACATTAAAGAAAATGAGCATTGCGGGAGAGAGAGAGAGAGAGAGAGAGAGAGAGAGAGAGAGAGAGAGAGAGAGAGAGAGAGAGAGAGAGAGAGAGAGAGAGAGGGATTAGATAATGTAAAAACTGTCCGTTTCTAGTTCATTACATCGTAACGTGTAAAGTTTGAAACAAATGATTGTCAAATGATACTTATCAAAGTTGTAATATTCTCTAGAATCTAGAACAGTTGTACTAATATATATGGCGATCCCCCTCCACCCTTCCCCTCCCCCACCCCTATCCTCTGAATGACGTGATTCGCAGTATAATAGCTCTTAAACATATTATGAATATTCTTGAACACCCTTTATTTCTTATGCTCATCAAACCATAGCAACATTGTGCATACATCATCCTTATCAGACCTATAATTAAAAATCGCCAGTGTAAAAAAATCATGACAGCTTTGAATTCTCTCATAAAGATGTCACAATTAATTAAACTAGACGTGAGTGAGACGTGATAACATCGCATTTTTAATAACAATGAATTAAAAAAACAACGACACATTTATATTGTAATATCTTGCGGTACTGTCATTCACAGAACTGTGAAGCGTGTTTTAAATAGGTATACACGTCTGAATTAACGACCATAGTGTATAGTCATGTGGGTATGAGAAATTGAATGGAACACTGGAGAGATGAGACTTGTTGCACAGCTAATATTAACGTCAGGGTAAAGCTTAAATATAATGGGTGCGCACTACTAGGGTTAAACTTTCGAGGTATGCAGCGACAACGTTACTAGATCTCTGGTTGTATCACGGGGTCCTGGCGTGCTAGGCGGAGAGATACCGAGAGGCTCCAAAGCCGACATCAACATGGGCACAACTAGGTAAGGGAGAGAGATGGAGAGAGAGAGAGAGAGAGAGAGAGAGAGAGAGAGAGAGAGAGAGAGAGAGAGAGAGAGAGAGAGAGAGAGAGACAGACAGACAGACAGACAGACAGATAGAGTGGGAGAAGGAAGAGAGAGAGAGAGAGAGAGAGGGGGCAAAAAGAGAGGGGGAGGAAGAGAGAGAGAGAGAGAGAGAGAGAGAGAGAGAGAGAGAGAGAGAGAGAGAGAGATAAGAAAAGATATGGAAATTTCATTGAGCAGAAAATGGATTCTTTAGGCAAGCCGAGATAATCCTGTTATCTCCTTTGTTGTTTGGTCTACAATACGGTGATGTCAGGCCTTTCTACAAACCAAGCTTGAGCTCCATTCAGGCAGGGTAAAACTGAGAAGATGAGGCCCTAACCTCACCTATCAATGGGAGCGGGCGCTCTTACCCCACAGCTACCGTGCTATTTGCTGCGCTAGTTGTAACCCCCCCTACCCAAATGGAGTAGTCAAATATTTGCCTGATGACAGGAAGTTTTTTTTAAGTGACATTCATGTCCCGACAACCACAATATGAGCATGATAAAATAATTCAATGTCCATTGGAACAAGATCGAAAAATCATGACTGTCATATAAACAATAATGTTGCACAGTAGGGTTCATCAGCTAGAGCCAAATTAGTTTGGTGTCCTCATTCCTCAAAATAATGTGCAAACCCGACATTTGATCCAAAAAAGTTACATAAGGGACGTGTTTTGATAACCAGCAATGCTCCATGTGGCCAGGCCAGGCTGTGTGGTCAGTCAGCAGTCACCGCCGCAGACTGTGGAATGATGCAGTGGGCCAAAGTGATGTACCTATCCTCTCTCACTGGACTCTCCAACCCTGACATCACCTCACTGAAGACAGGGACGTGTTTTGATAACGAGCAACGCTCCCTGTGGCCAGGCCAGGCTGTGTGGTGAGTCAGCAGTCACCGCCGCGGACTACAGAATGATGCAGTGGGCCAAAGTGATGTACCTATCCTCTCTCACTGGACTCTCCAATCCTGGCATCACCTCACTGAAAACAGGGGCGTGTTTTGATAACGAGCAACGCTCCCTGTGGCCAGGCCAGGCTGTGTGGTGAGTCAGCAGTCACCGCCGCGGACTACAGAATGATGCAGTGGGCCAAAGTGATGTACCTATCCTCTCTCACTGGACTCTCCAACC
>JAWDGP010000269.1:455000-560000 GCA_033675545.1 Elysia crispata
AGAGAGAGAGAGAGAGAGAGAGAGAGATGAATCGAGCCTTTTTTTTCCAAAGCGGAGCCAAAAAGAAGATCTTTGTAACAGAAGCTTGGTAAGATAATGCTAAAACCTTCCCCCCCCCCCCCCCCCCCCAAAAAAAAAAGCGTCTGGTTAAAGATCATCGAGGGTAAATAAATACGTTCAATACATACAGACGTTGAGATCTAAACCTCCAGGGCTAGAATCAGCATATTCTAAGGGCTCGTCCTTCAGGGTCTGGGACAGCTTTTAGTCGGAGACAAAACAAAACAAAAAAAAACGCCTCGTAAAAAGTGCCATGTCATTGAAAGTTTAACAATCGCATGGATAAGGGTATTATAAAACTGTGGAATCATGTGATTCGTTTTCAGGGTCTGAGGCAGTCATGGCATTGATGACGAAAAATATTCATACCTGTACCAAGAGTGCCACGTCATTAGAACATTTCGCAACCGTAAAGATAACCAACTGAGAAGTGGATTAGAGGAGAGAGAGAGAGAGAGAGAGAGAGAGAGAGAGAGAGAGAGAGAGAGAGAGAGAGAGAGAGACAGACAGACAGACAGACAGACAGACAGACAGACAGACATAGAGACATACAGCAATTGTTAGAAAGATTAAACACCTACAGTTCTTCAGTATACTTATGATGTGACCTTTGACCGTTTCGCTTTGAAAAGCATGATAGAGCTGGACGGGTGAGACTCTTATTTGATCACACTGTTACAACAGTTCTTCAGTATACTTATGATGTGACCTTTGACCATTCCGTACTGAAAACGCAACCTAAGCAGGGTAGAGCTGAAAGGGTGAAACTCTTAACTAATCAACTGTTACTACAGTTCTTCAGTATACTTATGATGCGACCTTTGACCATTCCATACTGAAAACGCAACCTAAGCAGGATAGAGCTGGACGGGTGAGACTCTTATTTGATCACACTGTTACTACAGTTCTTCAGTATACTTATGATGCGACCTTTGACCATTCCATACTGAAAACGCAATCTAAGCAGGGTAGAGCTGAAAGGGTGAAACTCTTAACTAATCAACTGTTACTACAGTTCTTCAGTATAATTATGATGCGACCTTTGACCATTCCATACTGAAAACGCAATCTAAGCAGGATAGAGCTGGACGGGTGAGACTCTTATTTGATCACACTGTTACTACAGTTCTTCAGTATACTTATGATGTGACCTTTGACCATTCCGTACTGAAAACGCAACCTAAGCAGGGTAGAGCTGATCGGGTGAGACTTTTAACGGATCAACAGTTACTGTTGGTGACGCGGCTCGAAATCATGCGATGGAAAGTGTCCCGACAAAGTGGAGACGAATGCGGTGGGAAGCGGTCAAGAAGGTTGAAGAAATACAGGTGTTACCGAGAGAAACAGGTAAAAAAAAAAAAAGAGAGAGAGAGAGAGAGAGAGAGAGAGAGAGAGAGAGAGAGAGAGAGAGAGAGAGAGAGAGAGAGCAAGAGAGAAAAAAAAAAGGGGGGGGGGGGGAGGAGGGGATGGGAGAAAGACAGGCTAAGGCCAAAAAAAGATGGCACAAAAGAACTAGAAAATACCTCAACAGCTTTCCCACGTTCTAGGAACACCTATCATCTAGGTCGAGAAGACCCTCGATTAAAGGTTAAAAGAAATATAAGGGGCTGGAGGAAAGAGAGAGAGAGAGAGAGAGAGAGAGAGAGAGAGAGAGAGAGAGAGAGAGAGGGGGGGGGGGATATCTCAGTAAATATTTACAGGCATTGTGCGTTCCTAAAAGAGCGAGGGGTGACCGATAGATATGGATCAAGAAGTTTTGCAACATTGATTTTATTTAATTCTTTTATTTAATCAATGTCTTTCAAACGCCCATGCATGACTTTTTCAGGGCGCGCAGACCCTCCATATTTTCTAATATTAAAAAAAAATAATTAAAAAAGGAGTGGGCGAGAACAAAAATGAAGAGATTGACAATAGTGGAAGAAAAGTTGAGAAACAGGTTTTATGTGGGAGGGTGCTAAAGTAACAGAGAGAGAGAGAGAGAGAGAGAGAGAGAGAGAGAGAGAGAGAGAGAGAGAGAGAGAGAGAGAGAGAGAGAGAGAGAGGCAGACAGACAGACAGATAGATGGACAGAGAGATAGACCGAATGAATGAAAAAATGTAGCTTAAGGTTTCCTTCAACTGATCCTGAGCCAAATACCCCTCAAGCACAAAACACTCGCAAAGCGAGATAGATAGATAGAGACAGACAGACAGACAGACAGACAGACAGACAGACAGAGAGGGAGTGAGTGGGAGAGAAAGAAAGAAAGATAGAGAGAGAGAGTGAGGGGAGAGAGAGAGAAAGAGAGAGAGAGAGAGAGAGAGAGAGAGAGAGAGAGAGAGAGAGAGAGAGAGAGGGTGGGGGGAGGTGGAGGTGGAGAAAGAAAGAAACAAACAAACCATGAAGCCTTTTGTTCGTTTGAATCCAGTGCGAAGGTTGCTTGTTACCAGTAGTTTTTTTCTATAACAGACAAAATATTACATATTTGATTGGGGATGAAATATTACGTCGTTCTCTTCTGCTTTTAACTCTCGTCTCATTTTTTCATCCTTTCTATCTTTCCTTCTATGTTTTTTTTTTCAAATTATGACATTGTGTGTAATTTATTTTTCGTTCCGAGGTTGAAAACTCTCCCAATGCTTGGTGCTAGATACATTCATAATGGATACAGCCGTGCATTTGTTGCAGTGAATGCCATTGTTATACTTGACACCCTACAAAATGGCTCTTTCTCAATTATTTCATGCCGAATTCATTAATATTCAAAAGTCTCTTTCGAAACAATTCCTAAATACTCCGCAGACTGAAAAAAAAAAAACATTAACTGGGCCTATTGTTATTCGTTCAGAACTGATATTGCCTTGGCAATTCGCGTTACGTAATGCAGACAAACTTGGAACAAGTTGAATAAAACACAGATAGATCTCTAGAACTTTGGGGAAATGCTAAGGACAGGCAACGCAAAATGAACGTCTCCTATTTCAGTTGTATTCGTCCTTGTTATGCGTGTTGTGTGCTTTCTTATAGATTCTCAAGGGGAGCCGGACAGCTAAGAAGGTAGAGAGGTTTGTACAGCAAATAAGAAAGACCTGTGTTCGATCCTCGGCTGTTATACCTCATTCTGGTGGTTGGATCGGATCCAATCTAACCAGCCCTTTCCTTGGTCTGAGGGAAGGCAATTGTTTTTGAAAATGAATCGTTGAAAAAACTTAGGAAAAGGAAAGTTAACAAAAAAAAAAAAAACAAACAAACCACCCGCGCTTGGGGGGGGGTGCGATGTTATAGCTAGTAGATCAGAGTTATATTTCCAAATTTGTACGAGTAATCTCCTAAAATTCGAAATCGCTAGAAATAGAGAGTAAGATGGTTAACAGCATGCATAGCCAGCGAAGTGATGTTAGGACGCGAGAAATAACTTGAACTGGTACATTAAGTTTTTTATTATATAAATCTGGGTCAGAGCTGTGACGATCCATACTATCTCCACTACTAACTTCTCGAAATGCTTTCCTTTCTCACCCATATCAGGTGTCAAAAGACATCTAGACGAAACAAATATCTATTCGCATCCATTTGCATGATTGAAAAACTTGAAGTAATTTATTGTTTCTCAAAGTCAAAACAATTTTTGCGAAACAGAATAATCAAATTCACCAATTAAAAAAAAAAACGAAGTTAATTACGGATGAAAAGTGCAAAGTACGGTGCACCACAAACCATAACCCACGTCCTATTCATTACTGCTTTAAAGCTACCTTATCTAACAAACTACAAAAAAAAAAGTTGCAAAGTGTATGTCTCCAGCCATGACGTCTGATAATAAAATTGAAACAATTGCGTTGCGACCAGATGGCGATTTCAATCACGAACAGAGAAATCAAAGTAAGGGCGATAACCATGAAAATAAAACACGTTTTGACTAACATAAGCAATGTTGTCTCCCTTACTTTGATCCCCTAGAGATACCATGTTGACAATGATGTGATAAACAGGCTAGTATATGTCTTTGCATTTTGTCATGTCTACATGTGTTTTCTTTTTGATTTATTGGAGAAAATGCACAGTTTAGCTGGAGATGAGAAAAGAATAGGGCAGAAGAAACTGCAAGAGACTTGAAAAGAAACAAACATTACCCTCATACAAAAAAAAACCATGTATTTAACATATACTTTAAGATGTTAAAACATGAAATACATAGAATTATTCCACATAAATATTGAAAACTCTTACCTTGAGGTCAGTTTCTTGTATCCTTCAAAAAATATCTTTATAGGAAAGAATTGTGAAAGATCTCTCCTGGAGCAACTTCCAAACTTTGCGGAAACAACAAAATCGGAAAAGCTCCCTGCCTCATTCAATTAATCCAAATGTTGGGTCACAAACTAAAGCAATGTCAGCTTTAGAAATGGTCTTATATTTGAGCAAAGGAAAAAAAACAACAGAATATTGAAAATCGACAAAGCAGAACAACACATACATTGAATGCTGTTTGATGATAGTAAATACAAGTTTGTTTGACTAAATAATTCAAAGATTTTCAAGCTATTAAAAAAAATTTAGTGATTGAAATGCAGTTATTAAACTGCACCAAAAGAAGATGGTTATATTTGATAAAAGAAGAAAGTGTTATACAGTACATATTTGAGATTTCAAGGTGAAAATAATACTTCTGAAAATACTAAACATATCTTTATACAAGAAATATTTCCCTCTCCCTTCTTTTTCCTCATGCACACACACACACAATCACTTCTTTACAAAAAAGTTTAAAAAAAAAAAAAAAAAATTTGAAAACATAGGTAAAGAACCGATTGAATATAAAAAAAAATTTAAAAAATAAAGAATGCAGACTACAGGACTAGAGCGGGCTCGGACAAGTGTACTCACTGTGGAAGTGGCTGGGAGGTAATGAGTCCATGAGCATAGACAGAAGTTTGTGGACACTCTCCGACAGCACTTGGCTCACCTCATAGCTGATTGGGTTGTTGGTCAAGTCTGGACAAAATAACAGCGCAAACAAAGGAGTGACATTAGTGAAAAAAGCTGAATAAAGAATATAGCCACTCGTAATACATAAAATAAAATGAAAGTAGATGACAGCATTATTATGATATAGACCACGTCACAATTCAAAGATGTAAATTTTTTTTTTTTTTTTTTTTTGATTAAACAGGTTTGATCCCAATAGTGTCAAAGAAGGCACCAGGAACCTCTAATGTTACCATTTATTTCATTTTATGAAAGACATGAAAAAGATTAGAAATACATATGATTAGCTCATTTTGCCTTTATCATTGGCATTCTACAAAATTTATGAAGGAGTGGATTTAAGCTCCAATTTATGATTCTAGACACTCAAAGAAAAATATGTAAAATTTATATCTACTAATCCACAATGACATTCTTTCAGGATACAAGCTGCACAACCAACTAATTAAACACTATAAGTAAGGATTATACGAGCTAGAATTTTAGGTAGAGCTCAGCAGTGGCTAGGAAAGGCTTTAAGTGAAAATAATCACTGCTGAGCACTAACTAAAATTCTAGCTCGCATAATTCTTACTTAAAATTTAACCCAGTGGTCTGCATACCCTAGACCTAGTTTAACACAATGTACCTATGTACCTTATGAGTTATCCCTCTCCCCCTCCCCCCCCCCAAGCCACACACACACACACACCACAACATAAAAGTCTGAACAAGACGTCACCTAGAGTCTGTATTTGAAAGCATTTCCCGAGCTCGCAGGGCAGGTCCCGGATGTGGTTGTTGGCAAGCTTGAGCTCCCGCAGGTGGACCAGCTCTCCGAGCTCTGGTGGGAGGAGCTCCAGGCGGTTGTGGGAGGCGTCCAGATGCTCCAGATTGACCATGCAGGAGATCTGAGCGGGCAGGTGAGATAACTGGTTGTTGTCCAGGTACAGCACGGTTAGCCAGCTCATCTTCCACAGGTCGTGAGACAAGTTCCTCACCCCACCTGAAGATAGAGAGAGATGGGATAGGGTGACAATTTGTAGTTGTTACGATAAAAAGAGTGTAGGCTACCTTAGACCTTGAAACAGGTTCCTATCTGGATTGAGCCAAGCCAGACAGACAGTGAGAAGAGAGAGAGAGAGAGAGAGAGAGAGAGAGAGAGAGAGAGAGAGAGACAGACAGACAGACAGACAGACAGACAGACAGACAGACAGACAGACCGAGAGAGACAGAGACAGACAGACAGACAGACAGACAGGCAGGCAGACAGGGAGATAGAGAGAAATGTGAGATAGAGAGAGAGAGATCGTGAGAAAAGTTCCTCACCCCGCCTGTAGAAAGAGAGAGACGGTATACTTAGGGTGACAAAACTGGTCGTTGCTGAGATAAAAAAGAGTGTAACAGCAGCCTATGTTTCACAGACCTTGAAACAGGTTCCTTACCTGGATTGACACAAGCCAGACAGACAGTGAGAGAGAGAGTGAGAGAGAGAGAGAGAGAGAGAGAGAGAGAGAGAGAGAGAGAGAGAGAGAGTCCTCATCTTTTTCCCGTCCTTCAATAATGTTTACTAATGCAGTAGCCGACATAAAAACAGTACTTTCATTGCATTACCTTTCACACTAGGATCATTCAGCTATTCTTTTTGTTTCTTTTGTTATTCCACAGAGAACATTTAGGCAAACTAAACAAAAAACTATTAGTCCCCAGCTTCCATGATTTCTACTTGGAAATTTTCTTTATTTATTCAAAAAAAAAGATTTCAGTCTCAAAACTGGACTTTCTTAATGCATGCAGAATACACGACTTTGTATACCCCCCACCCCGCTTCCGAGCGATCAGCCGCCTCTCTCTCTCTCTCTCTCTCTCTCTCTCTCTCTCTCTCTCTCTCTCTCTCTCTCTCTCTCTCTCTCTCTCTCTCTCTCTCTCTCTCTCTCTCTCTCTCTCTCTCTCTCTCTCTCTCTCTCTCTCTCTCTCTCTCCTCTCTCTCTCTCTCTCTCTCTCTCTCTCTCTCTCTCTCTCTCTCTCTCTCTCTCTCTCTCTCTCTCTCTCTCTCTCTCTCTCTCTCTCTCTCTCTCTCTCTCTCTCTCTCTCCCCCACCCCCCAAAGCTCTACATTGATTTGTAAACCTTAAATGATCACTCTGCGTTTCACTCACCAAAGATTTCCATCTCTGACCAGCGCGTCTGCTTGCCTTCTGCTATCTCGTTTCTCTGCATGATCCGGTGCTGGCGGCCTGAGTTGGGTGGGTCATACTTGTCTTTTGGCATGACTGCTCACTGATCTGAAAATTAATTTTAAAAAAAATAATCATAATTTTGGTGGAGGCGAAGCATCAATCATTCAGCTTTAAACATTACGGATTTTGCCTGAGTTGGATGGATCATACTTATCTTTTGGCATGGCTGCTCACTGATCTGAAAATCAATTTTGAAAAAAAAAAATAATAATAATAATAATTTAGATGGTGCAAGCGCAGCATAACGCCTTAAGCTTTAAAGTATTTCACAGATCAGTGCGCGAGAAAATTTCTCACGAGGCTGCTGCTCCTAAAGTTCCAAATACAACATGCAAAGACCATAATGCTACTGCAGCAGGTGGAGGTGGTCGAAGAAAAAAGATGTGGAAAGGTGGAATTTTTTTTTGTTTTGTTTTTGGGGGGGGAGGCGCCGCAAAGATACAGGGTTGTTGGTATACATATACATCCAATGATAATAAAACTCGGACGTATTTTATACATTAAGATTCTGTTGCTTGCTTCATGAAAATAATTATGTATAAATATGGATGCAATAGCTTGAATTTCAATATAAACAGCTGAATCTTTGCTGGCAAATTGTGAGGGTAATAGTTTCTTTTGCTTGCATAAAATGCATGTACATGTATTATATTTCAATACTTATTGCAGCGCCATTCCCATTTCTAGTTCTCTGGATAGCGATAAGTCGCTCAATTTTCTCGGAGATTCTTATTGGCGCGGACAGTTAAATAGCAAGTTAAGATAGGGCTGATTATATAGGACTCGTACCGCTAAAATACAAACCAAGTCACCGAAGTGAAAACTTCATCATGTTAGAGTTAGAGTGATCTATTTCTTTTAACTTTTAGGCATAGTTTGGTCCTCAGAACGCACTTAAAATACAACCCACAGGCCTACACAACAAAAATATCTTACTGTCCTAACTCTGCCAAATAGTTAAATGCTATAGCTCACTCTTAAACTTACGCCAAAAGTTCGTTCTCTTTGGTGACTTGTCCTATATTTTAGGAAGCCTCGACCAGTACCTATTAACCGATAGCCTAGCCGAGAACAGAACCCATAACCTTGTTATTGCCAGTTCAACGATCTCTCAACTGAGACATCTGCCGTCCCTCACTGATTCCCACACTGGGTTTCCTCTTTTTATTTTTTTCTAGAGGAAAGAAGCTGATATTCTGTCAGGTAATAATTATAGTCATCGACCAAGATTACCAATACACAGCTTCTCTCACGATCACCTGTATACACTGAACAGAAAATAATAATTAAAAAAGAAAAAACAAACCTTTGACGTCTTTTTCATGGACACGATAATTAATTTAACTAAAAAAAAAAAAAAACCAGCATGAATCTCCTACACATTTGAAGTCAGCATCATTTACCCTCAAGCATGAAACATTGCCAACTGGCTTATTATAACAAAGTGTGTAGTTTTCGTTATACGCAACAAGGACATAATCTTTATCATATATATTAGTTTCATTGTTCATGTGTGCTATCAGAAATTCGCCACTTCAAACGCATAGCTCAAAGTTACATTAATTACCTTCCTAAATCAACCCTCACGTACTCACAGGATGCCATGAAGTGTTTGCGCCCAACCTATCCCCTCATCCTTCCACCAAAGATGATTATACAAAGAGACCACAGTACTTTTCGCTGTGTCTGTTTCTTTGTTTTTTTCCTTTGTCCGTGAACACTTTCGCGTGATGTACAGTATTTGAACATTCTTAGCCTTGTGCGCTTTTGTTTTTTCAATATTATCACAATCACTTATGTTATGTCCAAGCAACTGTAAATTAAATAATACATGGAGCTTGACAATTTTTTAATCGTTTTACCTCGATCACACGATATTTTTGGCGATCTTACTCATAGAGTCCTACATGTTCAATATTCATCGCAAAGAAGGACAAAAACACCCCCGGTGTTTGGGCGACATACACTTTTTTTTTCCTCCTCTAACATAGTATTAATATCTACTTTATTTAACTACGTGAGGAAAATAAAATCAAGATATTTCTTCTGTTAAAGAACGCTCATGCCTGCATTTTATGTTTAACGGCACTCTTGAGCAATGGGAGATATCGGTGGAGATTCCCTTACAAAAGGTCTCCGGCGTTAAGTCACCTCGTAAAGAATTTCCAAGCCGTTAAACTTCCATCTTCAGAAAGACGAGAGATAAAGTGAGAAACATCCTCTACGATTCAGGCTATGAGTAAGTTTTGCTCCTTGCTTTAATCACTACTTATACCTGGAGGTCTGTGAGTATTGTAAGACAAAGCTATTTAACGAGTTCCCCATTATCCACAACACCAAGGAATGACAGGGTTTACCGTTACTTACGTGTATCACCTAGCCTTGGCCGAACCCATCGATGATGTTTTTGAATTGCTAAAAGAATTAGTCACATCTTATTGCAAAGAGCCGATAATTTTATTAAACAAGGGAGTTCGATTTTAATGTGAGAGAAAGGAGAGAGGGAGGGAGAGAGAGAGAGAGAGAGAGAGAGAGAGAGAGAGAGAGAGAGAGAGAGAGAGAGAGAGAGAGAGAGAGATAGATAGACAGACAGACAGACAGCAGACTGACAGAGACAGAGACAGGATAGAGGGACATGGGGCGGGGTTAGAGTATCACTGTCATTTAACTTTACCACTGCCTTGGCACTGTTTGTTGAAGACAGACTACTCAGCAACAATCAATACTCTATAGTTCACTCACTGGCTTTTTTTTTTTTTGGTGCTTTTTTCCCTGATTTAATTTTGCAATACTTCTTACAAAATTAACAAGTCACCGTCATGCGGGGTAGAGTTTGAGAGTAAGGCAGGAGGACCTTGATGTTAAGACTCGATCTGTCGAAGGAAGTCCCAAAAGATTCTAGGACGGGCAACCCACCACAGTGACCCAGCTGTTCTGTGATCCTTTTAATAACTTTATCTTACACTGCTAGATTTCCCAAAAATTAAACAATCTCCCGTCATGCAAGGTAGAGTTTGAGAATAAGTTGGGAGGAACTTGATGTTAAGACTCGATCTGTCGAAGGAAGTCCCAAAAGATTCTAGGGCGGACGACCCACCGCAATGGCCCGGTTGTTCTGTGGATCCCTTTAATAACTTTATCTTACACTGCTATGCTAGACTTCCAAAAAAAAATAAACCACTTCCCGTCATGCAAGGTAGAATTTGAGAATGAGGCGGGAGGCCCTTGACATTGAGACTCGATATGTCGAAAAGATTCTGAAGGCTACACTAAAGAGGTACAAGTTCAGTGAGCTTGCGCATGTCACAGGAGATAATTGGTTTTTGAAAGGATTTTGTTGGAGACATCTCAACTGAAGGCTGGACTAAAGAGCAGCGAGTTCAGTGAGCTTAAGCATGTCACAGAAGCTGACGGTTAGTTAAAGAAGACATTGTTGGAGGCGTAAAGACTTAAGGCTGCATTAAAAATTAAAATCTCCAGTGACTCTGCCCGTGTTATTAAAGCCATTGGTTGGTTCAAGGGGACATTGCTGGACACGCACCACAGCAAGGCTGCACTGGTGCGCCAAGTGCTCAGTGAGCTTTCACGCCCGTTACCTTTTTATTGAATCTCTTTTGGCACATAAAGTAACCAGTTGGCAATAGTAATAGGTCTAGCGAATTTAAGATGAATAATATTATGAAGATTGCTTCTGGTTTGGTACGACAAAAGTCTGTGGAAAAGTTAAAACTTTATAGGGACAAATTTCGTTGGTACATGTTCTATTAAATTGCTTTTTTCCGGTTATACTCCTTGGTATAGACCTCGGTGAACAAATCTTTATTATAACTCAGCTTTAAAGGTATCAAAAAAGTTATACTGCTTACATCAACTTTGGCTCGTTACAAAAACAAAACAAAACAAAAAAAAAAAAACGTTGCAGATTTGACAAAGTCCGATTATGTTCACCTATCTGTGATTTCGTGTACGCTGAGAGGCCACTGTAAAAAACATGGAATTCGTGATAACCGGAGTCTATCAAACATTATAAAAGGTGCATACCGTTTTCCACTGAAATTTGACACTGTTCGAGCATTTAGTCAAATTAACGATTTGCATTTCTCAGACAATGGGAGTGAGGAAAGGCCTGAATACACCAGTGGTCACTGGCAGTCAAGTTGCGACCTTGATCCAGCGTTATGTAACTCAAATCGGTTTGAAGAAATTAAAAAAGGATGCTTGAAGAGGTGAAATGATCCTATTAAAGCTCGATCTTACCCATAAACTCTTACAGTGAACAAGTAATATCTCTAAGGATTGATAATAAGTTGATATGCTGTTAAATTATCTGAGCTTTCGTTATAAAATGATTCATCAGATACAGATAAAGCACTAGTCTTTCCAACGACAGCCCTAATCAGAAGCTGAGAAAATGTGTTTGAACTGAATGCATACGAAACTCAACTATGAGTGAGCCGTGTACAGGTGCAAAAGGTGTGAGAAGAAAAAAAAGCTCAAAAATTCAAACATCGGAAATAAGGTACAGCTTAAATGTCCATGGCCACGCTCAAAAAATGAATGAATGAAGTCCAGAATGAAAAATGCGTTTCACTTCGATTTGTACCAAAACTATTAACGAGGATGCACGGTATGAGTCAAGAAAGATTATGAAAGACTGACCAGACACAGAAGATTGATATTGGTAGCAGGAAATCAGCGACCTCTTGTTTGTGAAATAAAATCGAGCTCTAAGCGAGACTTAAGTCTTACTGCATGCACGCATCATTCTGTGGCCTCTTGGGAGAAATGATAACACTTCATCTGGGAGAAAAAACGAGGGTAAAAAAGGGGGGAACAGAAAACAAAAAAATTCACACGTACTGAAAACCTACACTCTTGCGGGTATACTGCCAAGATACCCCTGATTTATGAGGTAACGAGCTGGGAAGAGAGACAGTCGACAAAATGGTGTGGCCACTTCAAATCATAGTCGTTCGTGGCAATTCCCAACCCAACACCTGAAGAAATGGGTACATTGTATTTCACTCAGGAGCAAATTGTTACACGACCTTGTTCAGAGCAGTAAAGCAAATTAGTGACTACCGTGAAAATTGAAAGTGGAATACAAAGCTATGGAACCGCTGCTTCAAATTGTTCAATATGATGCTTAGCTCAGCAGAATCCGAATCACATTCTCATCCCAAAGGTACAGAAAGCGACGCTGCGCAGCAGGAGAGGACAGGCCGTAGAGCAGCGCAAGATTTGTTCAGAGCCTCACGGTTCCCACTTCACTCCACAAGCGGATTCTGTACATTATTATCCCAAAGGTACAGAAAGCGATGCTGTACAGCAGGAGAGGACAGGCCGTAGAGCAGCGCAAGTTTGTTGCAGCGTGAGATTTGTTTAGAGCCTCACGGTTCCCACTTCACTCCACAAGCGGATTCTGTCCATAGCGATGGTGTTACCCAAATGAAACTACAATGGCGAGAAAACGCGCGCTCTCTTCAGCGTTTGCCCATTACTACAACAACGACCCCTCCATAGAGTTCAACAGAGCTAATACTGCTTTTTGACTAAGGTGTTTCCTTCAGTAACCTCAAAGATTGTCAAATTAGCAAACAGTCTTAGGAGCAGCTTGTTTTTTGTTTTTGTTTTGTTTTTTAAACTACGAATGTTCAGTTTCCGTATGAAGAATGTGGCCGCTGTTTAATCCGATGACACGCATAGATAAAACATACAACAGATGCTACTGTGCTTTGCCTCTGTCCAAAGATCTTCTCCCCCTTTGTCCACAGGGTCGGACACCGCGTTCTGTAGCGATCTTTCGGAGTTCTGCGATCTCATTCCCACCTGGAGCGGTTCACAGGTAGTAAGTTGGAATAGGGACCTGGTCGTTAACGATTGGTTTGATTAGCTGGGTACTGTGCGATGATGTGATGTCGACCCTATAGCTTCTTGAACGACAGCCCCCCCCCCCCCGAACCAGGCGAGGCAGGGACGAAAAGTTGACGCTTGAAGCACGCGTCACGCAGGCGACAATGTTTGATCCGCGAGGAGCTGCAGCGCCCGCAAATCATCGTAAAGTCGCCTTAGCTTTCGACCAGCGTTGCACTACACCGACCTGGCATGATCGTTTTGATAGCAGGCCAAATCGAGCGATCGATTAAAACCCAAGTTTATAATGAATTCCTGCCTAAGTACACGTATGATTTCATGACTCTAGGTGGCAGTTACATTCATCACACAGATGATAATTTATCCTTGGCATTGGTAATACCACTCACACCACATCGTAAAATGCACAGACGAGCACACACACACACTCACACACACAAACAGAGACAGACTAGACGGGCCAATTCGACCCTCACTCACCAGTTATAGTAATAACATTACTAATCTGAACCACACACGCTCGATTGAGTTCACTGTGATCTATGGGGAAACAGATGGTGTCAGAGCTTCATGCTGAGTCGGCTATATTATAATAATACATAAGTTGTTTGTGAGAAAAAAAAACCCAACGTCAAACATACAAGCACACGTATGTTTATATAAATAAGGAAGATAAGCTGAGCGAGAGAGAGAACCGTGCTGAAACTGTATTTCGTTTATTATCTAAAATAATCAGTGAATGCAAACAGAGGAAAATAAGAGCTAACATCTACATATCCTGAGTAGCTGATGCGCGGGATACAGTATACGTCAATGTAAGATAAATGGACGATAAATCATATGATCGCAGTGTTTATACCAAAGAAAAAAACGGAACGTATTAAAAAAAAAAACGCTTAAGTAGAAAATGATGGATATAGTTGTTTTTTTTTTGTTTGTTTGTTTGTTTTTTTAGGAAAAGTGGCCCACTTCGTACTCGCAGTAATAATTTTGATGACGCCTATTCGTAAAAATCAAAGCTAAGGTGCACAACTGATGAAGACGATTTGTTATTAGCTGAGGTTACCTTATGCGCTTCTTAAAAAAAGCTGTATATTGAAAAAAATTAAGACGAAAACCAAAACATCAGAGCTACTGTCAAGCAATAATCACTCAACCGACGAGTCTAAGAGATAGACATGCGGAAAGGAGAAGAAGAAGAAGAAAATGACCAAATTCATTTTTGCAAACATTATTTTCTAACAAAATGCTCCAAAAGATGTATTCTATAAAGGCCCGAGATTAATATTTCCATGCGACTTTGTACAAAATGTTTTTAAAAATTTTTGAATAGGCTTCGTATGTGTTCCGATAACTTTTTTTTTTTGTTTGTTAGCTATTGTAGGGTTTGTTTTTTTTTGTTTTGTTTTTTATAATTTTTTGCGTGAAGGGACTACCGTCAACTGAGCATCTCGCCTTGAGAACAGCACTAGCCGAAGCCAATATTATGCTCTCACATACTTAGGACGTTCCGTGCCCAGTACATAAGGTGGACAGGACTCAACTTCAGATGTTTAAATCTGCATCAGGGCCGTCTCGGTATCGCTTAAACTATTTAGCCCGATCTATCGAAAATCGTTGTTTCTAACAGCAAGAACATTAGTTAGTTACAGGGTTAAAGAGGTCGCCAACGCTGTCTTTTAAAATGAATACCAATAGTGCCTGTAGACATGTATCGAATATATCGTAATCAATAAGCGGGATTCAATTCTTCATACTATAAAAAGGCAGTGTTGTTACCCAGAGGTCCGGCTCGAGATCACGCATCGGGTACGAGATACTCATACACCTCAGGCGACAGATTACGAGGGACACCACCAACAATAAGTTCATTGGTTTAGGCCACAAGAAATCGCTTCGAAATTATGAAGACAACGGTATGAATTAGTTGATCGCCCGCCGACGGCGAAAATGATAATAATTTTCTGTCACAGCGCACCACCACCAAACACACACAAGTCATGATCTTTCAAGGTTGTACTGTAAACGAACTTCTCTTTCCGTTGAAGACAGATGACAGACGATGTTTCTAGAAATAATCCGACTAACCTGTTGGAATTGAAATGGTGGAGGAGCAAGATAGCCGTGTACGTGTATAATCGTTAGCTGGAGCAGCGCGATGTAACTCAAAAGCCTGCAGCAGTTTTGAAACTCCAACAACATTTCGTAAAGCGACCTTCGGCTAAACAGCACAGTGACAACATTTAAAATTTTAAAGCCATAACTGAAAATTATGTACACTACACAATCAGCTGATTTCGGGCATCGTTTTTGCCACCTGCAGTCGAATGATTATAAACTGTTGCATTCTCGGGAGCTCAGAAACGTAAAACAAGAATGAGTCACAGGTGGTGTCAAAGGGTGAGGGAATGGATGTGGGAGAGCAAGGCAGTCAGTAGGATTCGATAATGGATGGGTGGGAGGTGCGTGTGGTTGGAAAGGTGGGAAGAGAGAGAGAGAGAGAGAGAGAGAGAGAGAGAGAGAGAGAGAGAGGGGGAGAGAGAGAGAGAGAGAGGGGGGGGGGGGGGGGGGGTGAAAGGGAGAGGTGTATGCGTTAACTTATTGATTTGGAGTAAGCAGTTTAAAAATTTCAACCGCATCTCATGAGATTATAAATGACTCACAATATAATTTAAAAAAAAAAAAAAAAAGCAGAATTCGTTTAATTTTTTTTTTACTTTATTTCTCTATCATCGTTTTTACATTAAAGCCTATTAAACTCACTGCTAATAAAAACGTCAAAGGAGTTTTATATGTGTTATTTGTGTGATTATCTTTTGAACAGTATAATTAACTGTGACCCTTAGATTTACTTACATCCAATAAATCATTTAATCCTGAGAATCATTGCACAAAGTAAATCTGTGAGCTCCCTCTTAAATATGACTACAAATTAGAACGAACCAATATCAATTCCCTCTCATTGAAGAAAATCGTGTAGGCTAAACCTAGACTGAGAGCTACTGTAACATTTCCCGCCTTGAACTTGAAGGAAAAGTAGTACAAGGAATAGTATTTTTACATGCTCGCAGAATAGTCTAGCTCAAGAGGGAAAAAAGGGGTGCATTTATAAGTGCATTGAAAAATGACCAATACAGTTCATTGAAAATAGGTTATTGTGAGCATGACTCCTGATGCCAAGTATTCTTAGCAATAGAATCTATAATTGTACTTTGTAGCTACAATCACTCTTCTCCCAAATGGCCTGATTAGCAAATGTCCAAATAAGTATTAAAGTTGATTATGTTAAAATAATTTCTTTTTACTGATCTAAAACGGAAACTAATGCCAAATTTTGTAATTTTGTATTATATCTTTAAAAACACATGGAAAAATTATATGTAAAGCAAGAAAATTCTATTCAGACTTCATCTATAATTTCTGTTTCACAATATTGAACTGGAAATTTATCAAGCATATCTACAACCAAAAAATAAACAATTTTGTTGGCAAATGCATATTCCTCTCGGTCACAAAAAAAGTTTCCATCCAGCCTTGCTCAAGAACCATTCACGTGCAAGTTACCATATAGATATGAAATTCATATATAGTAAGAGGTTTGAATTATCATTTAATACAGGGATAAAGCTAAGCCTCTACACCACCCTCAGTATCCTCCAACTTTGTCAAAATCAATGTTAACCAAGTTACTATGTTACTTTGTAGAAGTTCTAAATTGTTAAATGTACACCAAGTCTCTTTCAGAATGTAGCAAGTCAGACTGTTTCCAATATATTTCTCTTCCCTGAAACTACCCATGTTTGAGGCATAGTTTCTGCATAATGCTGAAAAAAATAGTTAAATGAATCCCATCTAAAGCAACAAGGCCATTCATCATCGACACATTAGGTTTTAAAAAGCTAAGAGTCTTTTCCTTCATCAATGTTCATTCTTTGAGGGTATTTACAATAATCAAACTGCATGACAGCCTTTTTTTGGTTCCATCGTTTGATCAAGAATAAAGCTGTAACATTCATGCAATAGTCAACATATCAAGGCATAAAGTGTATCATTTCACTGTTGAACATTGACAGCACTGTCAGAAGAGATAGGGAATGTGATGCTCCAATCTAAGCTCTAACAGTGACAGCCTTGGATTAGTATATGTAAGAAATCAATGCAGATTCAATTAAAACAGCTCTAATTAAAATGGTACTCAAATCTGCCTGAAAGAATTTCTCTTAATACGTTTACATGATTGACATGGATGAAACATGAAGCTTGTTCAGTTTCTTGGTAAAATATATCTAGATAAAAGTTCCAGCCCTACAGTAAACTTCACATTAATTTTTTATTGCGCCATTGCCCTTCCTCGTGACAAGTACTTATCTAATTATAAGACTTGAGACAAAGGATGTTGCCATTTACTGAACCCATCTGTGTAACAAGGCCATCATGAATTCAAGATACAGTGCATACTATTTTAAAAACTGAAACTTTAGGAACTGTAAAAATCATTTTGGTTTACATAATATTTTGTTTTAACCAAGGAAATTGTAAAAGAAAAGTTACGTTTTTAAGTGGATTTTGGTTTAAAACGCTTAGTCTGTGAAAAGGCAACTCTGATTAAAAAGACTCATTCAGGAACATCTAAAAAATGTATAAAAAGTCTTATGAAAAGCCCACTACATTTATCTTTTGAAGACATATTATACATAAAGTAAAAACAAAATTCACCCGTTGACAAAATTATGATTTAGTGTGCTGAGAACTTAGTCACAAATTGATTTGAGTTTAATGGTATCGCCATCAGCTCCTTCAGTTGAATTTTCTTTCAATCTATTTATTAAAAGAGAAGTAAAAATTGCTCAAAGTCCTTCATTTTGAAAGTGGAACTGATACAGTGATAGTAAAAATGTATCCATTTTTCATGAAGACATGTATAGTTAGGACTGCTGCTAACAAAATACAAATTGATCAATTTTTGCAGGTGAATGGAGAAAAATATCTATTTTGAGTTGATGCCAAAATTTCTGGATTCAAATTCATATCAAAATGTTTTTGTGAGCAACAAGACAAAAAATGCATTTAAATTTCAAAATGGAGTAGAATTTAGAAAGTTTCTAAATGTTGATCAAGATACTTGGCTTTGCTAATAAATCCAGAAGTATATTGATTTTGATATTAAAGATAAAAGATCTGGATCTAAATCTGACACTAGATTGATATACGTCCAGCCTTTAGATAGGCCTACAATTGGCTTTCACTGTTTCAGTTTTAAAAATTGACTAGATCTAGATGTGGAAATCAGAACAAAAAGTTGTGAATCGCTTTTACAAGTCAGTCACAGAAGTTCAAATGTGAGTGTTTCTCCTCGATCTAGGTCTGAACCTAATTTAGATTTTACATTTAGATTACATTTGATTAAATTATAGATTCTCATATCTCTAGAGATAAAGTGCTCTAATTTAAATTTTAAAGATCATCTACTGGCCTATCTAATCTAGATCTAGACAAGATTCTAGATCTAATTTATGTTCTACTTTTGTTTGTTTTGGAAATATTTCAGATTTAATTCTGAGAAGCTGTAATTCCATAAGATGGAAAACCGCAAAATTTTAAAGTAAAGCCATACGCACCGTCATTTATGGTCTGTACTTGAAGTTAAATTAAAAATTTCCGAAGGCTCTTCTCTGTTTACTGTCGTCACCGGTCAGCTGTCAACTCTTCATACTTTAGTGCAAAATATGGCTGATGTGATTCCATTGGTTTAATTCCATATTTTGTCCGGTACGGCTGAAACCAATAAAAGGTTTATATTCATTAAGAAAGCTAAAATTGAGTATAAATATTTTTATAGAGCGTATAAGTATAGCAATATAGCTTAAACTGGTTTATAAAATTCGTAGACACATTTAAGTACATTATATTCAGTGCGTACCTTTTATTTATCGATAAGATGGCTGCTTCCATTGCAAAGTCGACTCTGGGTAAATATTAGATCTAGATTCTATCAAGATTTATTTTTCTATTCCATGAGATTGAAATCAAATTAGATTTTGATATTCAATATCTGGCTAAGGTATTTCTAGTAGGAAGAGTTTTATTTTAATAAGACCAGGGCCTGTTTTACAGAGGCATTGGAATTGTTTTTATGATTGCCCTTCCACAACATTATGATCTCGCATCTTTTTGCTTATCAACTTAAGCCCTGTCAGGCAGGACCGAGCTATATAGATGAGCTCTAAACTCACTGACAGTGTGGGGCTCTCGTCCCTAATTTTATAAGTAACCCCCAACCACTTGTGCTACCTCACTGGAATAAGATTGTACTGGGCTTTTAATAATATTTGCTACCAAATTTTAATGTATTGAATGAGCTGTTGGTCATGCACTCTGCACATATCATCGAACTCATTTCATTAATCAGAGGCAGCACTAAGCTGTAAAATCTGTCATTTTGATGGGTGAAGACAATGCAGTTCATTTTTAATCATGAATGAGATCTTGTATATTCTTGTGGTTCAGAAAATCAGAAAGGTCTACTAATAGTACAATTGATATGATGTTTTAAGTACTGAAGACAGGTTGAGAATAAAGACATTCCTTACAACCAAATCTGGTTGTTAATGAATATTAATTTTCTGTTTCAGGCTTTTTAGCAGACTTTTACGTTTAGAAATTAAAATGTAGTGTTCACAGGTTTTTTATCAAGTTAGTTTTTAATAAATAATATATCTGCACATACAGTGCACACCGCTTATATCAACATCGTCTATATCTACTTTTTTCTTATACTGACATGCCTTTTTAAGTCCGAATTTTCCTGCTATTTGCTGTCTATAATTACTGTTCCCTATATCAACACTCTGTCTTCTTTTCTCTTATATAGACATCGAACGCACCAAGGTAACCAGGCAAAAGAGGCCCGGTGACAAAAAAAAAAAACAGCATCTCATTCAAGTCTTTGTCTCTCTTAAAATGCCTCATGCTTGTGTGTTAGTTACATCGCAAAGCGAGTGGCAGTCCCTTTGGTACTGGTAACTTTGTTACTGTGACTGGAGGTGTGGTAGGAAGATAAGAGTAGGATGGGGAAGATGGGAGAAGTGAACAGTGGTGCGACACATTCAAATTTCAATGATTCAAGGGGAGTGGAGGGGCCTTATTTACTGGGCTGAACGTTATGCGTTTTGGGGCCTTGAACTTCAAGCAAGAGAGTGATGCAGTCAGTCAATCAGGACAAGGCTAGCACTGATCAGGCCTGCAGTACAAGAACTGCCTGTACAGATCCCAAGGGTTGAATTTAGATTTAGGGGAGGGAGAGTCAGTACGTGTGCGAGAGGAAAGCCATGTGTATTACCAAAAACAAGGGAAGTAACTGAAAGTTTACAAGCTGCTGGTGGTTGCTTCCCCTTAAGTATAAGACCCTGTTTTTTCATGTAGTGTAATTAAAAAAAAGGTATTTAAATTAAGAGACATCTTTATATCGACTTTTGCTTATATCTACATGAGAATTTTGGACCCTTGTATGTCGATATATCAGTATTGCACTGTACTAAACTAATTTGGAATATATGTTTATAATCTAAGCTGCTCTACTCCTGTGTTCACTCCAAAATAAAATTGCTACTACTACTACTACTACTACTACTACTACTACTACTACTACTACTACTACTACTACTACTACTACTACTCCTACTCCTACTGCTACTGCTACTGCTACTACTACTACTACTACTACTACTACTACTACTACTACCACTACCACTACCACCACCACCACCACTACTACTACTACTACCACCATTACTACTACTACTACTACTACTACTACTACTACTACTCACTGCATCTGCAACTGCAGCTCATACAACTACTGCTATTATTATTGACACTACCAATACGTTATGTTTATCAGTATTACTTTCACATCATAAGTGACTCAAAAATGTTTGCTATTACAATATTGCAATTCCTCAGGTTTATAAGACGAAAGCACTAAACTTTTTTTCTTTTCTTTATTAATTTTGTGAACACCATCGACCTATCAGTGCTGAAGTTGAATTTACACCAAGTTTTCCAAACAAGGGCCCTCCATTGTCTGACATCATGGTTCCCTCAGACTTCAGCGACCACAAATTACATCCAGATTAGACACAGAAACAGTAAACAGAGGGTGAAGGATGCCACTGTACAAGCTACTAAGGAAAGAAAGTTTGTCTCAAAGAAAAGCAAAAAGAAGTATGGCCATTTATAAACAATAATTTTGAACTCTGAAAGAAGAAAAGTTTCCATTTATTTAAAATATTTGTTTATATGTATTCAAACTTTACATTTTCAAGTCAAAAAGACTTTTGACTAACTGTTGTCTTTAAAATGATTTATATTTTAAAGTTGGAGTGAAATCATTATTTATATTTTCCAATGATTTCAACTCATCAGTTAACTATCATTTTTCTCTAACAACTATGAACTTTGTCTCTCTTTGTCTGTCTGTCTCTCTTTCTCCCTTCCTCATCCTAACTCTCTGGTTCCAGAAAATTTATCAAAACTCATTTCAAGATGATTTTGGTTTACAGGCTTAAGATTAGTCATGTTGGGCTAACAGTAACACATATGATGACTTTGAGAAAAAAAAATTGTAAAAAAATGTGTGGGTTTTTTTTTTGTTTTTTTTTTCTGTCATTTCTTTCTTTGTCTCTGAAAGAGCGTTGACAACAATGACAGCAGTTGAGAAAAGCACAATCCTGGCTGACAAACCTGTTGATGATGTTTGGATTCGCAAATTTTATCCGCCACCTCGATTCAGCATAGAGGAAGCACTACAGAGACACCAGGCATTTGCGCAGCCAGCAATGTTGAACAATTTGAAGGGTCTTATCTACCTTGATATGAGACTAGATTTTACAACCAAAAAAAAGGTTTGCATAGACCAATTCTCATGGAGCCGTTGGTATCAAATATAAAAAATTGTGGAGGCATCAGATAGATCAATAAGAGTAGAGATGTATATTCAACATTAAGATTTGGGGCTCTAATTTTAGCATGGCAACTTTTGATTTCTGGACATGAGAATTGCATTGAATTCATTGCCTTTTTGGGCGTGAAAAAAGAGAAATACCCGCAACTCTTTAAGACAAACAGTTCTTGAACAAACTCACTAACAGTTTGTAAGTTTGACTCTCATGCAAACCTTAAGTTTATAGAATGAACTTGATAGTTTTGTAAAACAAATTCATTGGTCACTGGAAAGTATCATATTGATGTTGTCAGATCTATATATGCTGATTATACAGCATCAACAGTTTTGCATGCAATCTACTTCTGCTGGGTTTCCAAGAGGCTCAGATAATTGGGACCTACAATTTATACTTCAAAATTTCCTCTGTTTAGGAAGCCTCTAGTATTGAGACTGATTGAATCAACAATCAACAATGTTGCATGTTATTAGCTGTGCTGAGTTTCAGCATGCTTTAATTGATACATGTATCAAAATTTGGAAATGCTATTGCATGTGACGGCGATCAAGATGTCTCACTTCTTAGCTGTGTAGCAAAAGTTGTCTTGTTGCATGTAGATCTTGTAATTTTAATTTTCATTTTTCAAGCAAAAGATAAGGTCAGATGTACTTAAAAATCAGTTTTCAGAAATAAGGTTATCATCTGAACTGGTGCATTCTTAGTTTTTAAACTTTATGTTAACTTTGTGACCTTTCTCTTTAAAAATCATTTTAATACTTATGAGTTCTATCTTTAGTAATATTTCAGGTTTTTATGTATAAAAAAAAATAATTTTTTTTTAAGTTTCACCTGTGGGAGATGAAGTATATGAACTTAATTATTTGTTGCTTTTTTTTCATTTTCTGCAGACTAAATTTTTAGGAAATATACGAGCCTCAGTTCGACTCCCAAATGAATTTCCCTATGGATCTCCTCCGAACATTCTTGTATTTTGTAAGGTATGGGAAATGTCAAAACTCATTCCTTTACATTTGTATTGTACATATAAAAAATTTGGGGGTATATTTTCAATATTTTCAACTCAAATTTGAATTTTGTAGATTATTGCAGGCTCTAATTTAAATGCACCTTGATTCAGAAAAGGTATGAGTGGGATTCAAAGAATTTAAGGAAAATGTTAACAATGCAAAAATGTAGAGACTTTTACGACTGCCTGAAATTCAGCCAAGTAATAAATAACTGTTTTTAAAATATTTAAAATCTACTTAAAAACTTTTGGAAAAAAAAAAGATTATAGATTGGGTCATTAGAAAAAGGGATGGTTTGTAAGCTAAATTCTACATGAATATACTTGACTTGAAAAATTCTTTAAATGTTTTGGACAAAAAAATTATGAAAATGGCAATTATCATCAGGATTTGCATTATATTTTATTAGATGGTGTTTTAGAGGGTAACTTACATCAATAATGTCAATTTTTTTTACTGGTTTTGTTTCATAGCTCTTTAAAATTATAATAACTGTATTATCCCTTTGATTTTTTGCGCTTTTACAATTTATAAATTTTTAAAGATTAAATTGTAGTGCTCTTATGGTATGTTCTTTTTTCTTTCAATCTTGATTCTCTTACTGGGCTTTCAAGAGTGAAGAAAATTTAAATCTGGCAACCTCCTTGGGGGCAAAGCATGTTGGAACCCCACAAGATATCATTAAGCAGGTTTGAGAAAACAAAACAACCCAACATTGTTTTCTATTTCACAAGTATTTGATCTCTCTCATCACTTAATTTAAATAGTTTGTTCATCTTGTGCTCTTGTAGCTAATTCATCAAATTTAGAATGAATCAAGCAGCTTATTAAAAAAATACTTTTTCAATATATTATTTAAAATCAAACGCTCCTCTTGTCAACCTGTGATTTGCTACTCTCTAAGCACTCTCATAGTCATGATGCTGGTCTCTCTTCATATTAAGAATATGAGGTCAAGACCATTGCGCCTAGAAATGAATAAAATTTAAAATTTAATTTTATTTGTTGTTTTAGAGATGAAAGCAAACCGTCATTGCGTTTATAAAAAAAAGTTGTGCCACCTTTTGTTAATAATATAAATGGGTGTTTCACTGCTTCATATAATTTATTCACAGCAGTCATTGTTTCTGAAACTAATGCTAGTAATAGGGTGCAAGATATGCAGGAGTAGATGTAAAAGTGCTAGCTGGGACTGTAATATTAGTTTCATTTATTCATTGACACGTCAAATTTGGTTCAAGATGATGTTGCTATATTTACATGGTCTAATATCCACTTGCAGATCAATGAAGGTGTTCTAAACCCTAAGGATTTCGAGCATGTATTGAGCACTTCAGAATGTGCTAATGAAATTCTTCCTGCTCGCTCACATTTCAGAGACAGATTTCCTCAGAGAGCCAAAGGTGAGACATATGAGGTACCATTCATTTCAGTGATTAGGCAAGTTTTCTAGAATATATTTCAGATGTAAGATTTTTTTTTGTCTTCATCAGTTGTGTGGAATAAATATTTTGATAAATTTTATCATCTTGGGCTTTTTTATCTCTGAAAAAACATATTTCAAATTGTGTTTTGCACAAAGAATAAAATTTTCCACAGTCACAATTCCTTGGATCTAGACAAACAAACAACAGCTGTTTCAATTATTTTTTTTTATTTTTTGTCACTTAATTGTATTTGTTTATTGGTCTTATAGAGGTCTGGCCCCAAAATATCGAAGACTCAGTGTACTGTCAAGATAAGAAGAATGTAATCATTACTTTAACAGTTGTTAATTTGAATTGTGTAGCTGAAATTTATCAGATGATAATCTCTTTTTCCCTTCAAAATTTTAGTTCTTGACTGAGGGTGTACCTTAACTGATGTCTCATCAATTTAGTTGTTCTTTTAAATTCTATGTCCATTTTATTTTTTAAACTTGATGTATTTGTAAAGGCTTTGCTTTTTTCAACAGGTAGCTTAGGGCCTGATCTCAAAGAAATCTGGGATGCTTTTTATTATGGCTATTGTTATGAATCTACAAAGCTTGCGGATGCTATAGGACGATTGCAAGTTCCTCTTGGACTGGTATGTTGCACTGATAATTTCATTTAATCAGTTTGCGTTTTATTTTGGAGAAAATTAAAGTAAGTCTTATTTTGAATTTAGTTTGAATGTGACTGACAGGAGTTTTAGTCATTATATTTTTCTTCAATATGCTTTCTTTTTCTTTTTCATTGAGTAAGTTGTGCACAAAACTGTTTGTGTATTAGAATAATCAATTATTATGAGCTAACACTTATGTTATTTTTAAATCCTATTGAATTCTCCTTATGATTGTCGCATCTTGAAAAGTGGTATTTGGATGAAGGTACTTTGAATTAATTATCATTTAACTATCCTCATTAAGCAGACTTTTAAACAAATTTGTAATATTAATATGTAATATTACTATAGAAGGTGATAATATTTTATTAGAGAACTGCAAAATTGGTGAACTGCATTGGAAAATTAATTTTTGGGAATTTAAATCTAAAATTTTCACTTGCTTTCTAATGCTAGACTTGTCCTACTATCTATTCAGCTAGAGCAACCAGTAGAGGATCTTGTTGAAAACTTTCAGACGTACATCACCCACATATGCCAGCACAGGCCTGTTGCACTTGGTAATGCCTTATCTATAATTTTAATGGTTTCAACTTTATTCAAGCATTGATAAATTTGTTTTTTCTTGCTAACTTAGTTATAAACCCATTTAGATTTTCTTGTGAAATAACCTCTCCTATATGTTTATATTTGGATTGAAATTTGGAATGGTTTAACAAAATTGTCATAATAATTTGCACTGTACTATGATTGTCTAAGTAAAACTTCTTGTTTCAGTTTTATATTACTTGTTTTGTTCATATAATGAATGCCAGTGAATGCTTCTTTTAAATTAAAGTGGGTTACGTAAAGGAGAAATGCAGCTTTCATTTTGTTTAAAAAATTGTTTAGTCAGAATTCTTTTTAAATCACAGATTATCAGAATTAAAATTGGTCTTTGATGTATCCGGAAAGCCCTAATTTTTATAACTTGAGAGATTTGAAGTCCATGATGAAAACCCATGTTATCTTATCAAGTTCTATATTACAAAGTTTATTCCAGTTATAGAAAATAACAGCTTGATATGAAGAGCAAAAATGAAAACAGAAATCACAGTGTCCTAGATATCTGATAGGAGGTCAATGTCTTGACTAACTTAAAAAAAAAGAAAGAGAGGGGGGGAGAGGTGCAAAGAGAACTATTTGAATTTTATTGAAAAAGGGATTATGTAATTGCAATAGTAATAATTATTTAATTTTTTTAGGTGGTACTGGGTTAATTCTTAACAAAGATTTTTTTTTGTTTTCCTTTCTAGCGTACAGATACAACTTAGTGTCAAATTTGCTATTGCATTAACTTTGGTAATTTTGGGCGGCATGCATGGAATGGGCTTTTTTGTCATCAATAATTGACAAATTTATTATTATTTTTCAAATTTAACATTAATGATACTTCTATCCCAACATAGAAGCTTCTCAGAAACTCAAGTTTTTCCTCCTTTTCTCCCAACCGTACTAGTGTATGAATTTTATTTATGATTCACAGACTTTTATGTAGACCTCAAAATCCAGATAATGAAAGCACTCTTAGATCCTTCAAATAAACATTGTTCTGGTGTGGATCCAGACACCTGTCGCAAGAATTTCTTGCATTCTTGAATTTAAAACAAAATAGCCTTTTGTGGGGCTAGAAATGTATGGAAAAATGTATCGTACATTGTTGTTTTTTGCGCAAAATGTGTTTTCTTTGATGGAACTACTTTAGTGGGCAGTGAAAGATTTATCTTTTTCAGAATATGATTTAAAAGGGATTTTGCAAAAAAGATCCTTTTTTATTTCATGTAGAACATTCATTTTTTTTCTTAGTTGTTTTGAGCATTTTCTAATTTCTTTTATTAAGTGTTTCAAACTTTTCTCATCTTTCTGCTCTCTTCAGGTCCTTTTATTCAATCAATAAGTGTGTTGGCCCCACCATCTCCCGAAGAATTTATCGTGAGAGTGGAAGACTATGTACCTGGTTATAAGAGTGAGGATGTTGATTCAGATGCAGAGGATGAAGCTGAGGCTATGGAGCAGTAATGTCAGCCTTGCAGCAGCATACACGTTTTTTTTTTCTTAGATTTTGAATGAGTGAAAGCATAACTAGCAGCAGTATTGTGAAAAATTTATTTAAAAAAATATTAATTAAACTATTTTCATTATATGCTTGTTTTTGCCTTATATCATTGTATAAAAAGTCTATCTAAATCGAATGCAAAAAAAAAAAAAACAACAAATTTTATGATAGAAACAGTGAGATATTGTAGCATAATTTGATCCAAACATGATGCAACAGATATGCCTAAAATGCCTTTAAAATGAAAGCAATTTATTTGTAAACAGCATCAGTCCACACTGCTGAAGATCTTTTGATAAAGTTTAAATAATTTCATTTTATTTTAAGCCATGTCTTCTTGTTAGAGGAATCTGATTTGTACCAATGAGGTAGATAGCATTTTATTGCAGAAATTCTGGTAGTCCCAGGGTTGCAAGGCCATTAGTACTGAATTTTCTTGGGGTTTACATATCATTTGTAATGTCAAGAGTGATTCCTGTACAATTCTATAGAATACACGCATAAAATAATTAAGGTTCTAAAATTAGCATCCATTTAGGCTTGTTCCTAATGAATTCGAAGATAATTTCCCTATCAGGAGGTCGTTGATTTTCTTCACATATGCATAATATATATATAAATGTCATGAGAAAGGTCTGTTTTTGTTTTGTTTTTTTTTAACAAATAAATCATTGAAACCGTGACCCCTTTTTTTCTCAATTTTTTTTATAAAAAAAAAATATAGGTCTAACTTGAACTTTCTGATCTGTTTTTCACAAGGATTTTGACGGGCTTTTTTTAAAGCACAAAAGCCTTGGATGTTTGACATTGAGCATAATGTCCGTTGTGTTCTTACTATGAAAGGTTCAACCTTTAACCTCCCTTCCTAGGTCTGTGATCATTATTGGGTTGTTGCTGTTTTTTTGTTGTTTTGTTTTTAAAGATTTTCAGGAAAAGGTAATAAAACTAATATTTTATTGATGCCATAAAAAAGCACTAAATCATTTTTTTACTGTTAATATGTAACCAGGTATCATAAACTGGAAAATCAGTATGCAAGAAGCTTCTCATTTTCAATGTTCGAAAGAGATCTTTTGATGCTCAGAGAGTTGTTAAAATGTAATTCTATAGATTGATTTATACTGAAGTTGTTCACAAATAAAATTTTGCAAAAATGTCCTTTTGTGGTATTAAGGATATAACCAGACTTGATCATTCTAAATGATTATACCTACAAACTAAGAAGGCAGCCTTTATCACTGTAATGATTTTCTTCAATATGAATTAAAATTTCATCCAATGAAACTCCATATTTAAGAAGTCATTGGCTCATGATTTTGCAATTAAAATAATGAAAACATAATTTTGAAGAACTGGTGGAAAAAGTAAACTTGTTCAGCCCAAGGTTGGTTTGGCTTGGCTTTTCTTTTTTCATTTTTTTTTTAATTTTCTTGGATGAAAGTTAAACCAGACAAAACCAATTTATTTTTGTACTTCTATAAGACTAGTTGGAAGAATGACACTTAGAATTATATAGCAAGCTGGCAGGATATAATTCGGAAATATATGGCCAATTGGTAGACTTATATAGTTATTAGACCTGAAGTTAACCTATAGTTTGTGTTGACTGTGCCCTAATGACGAGTTTGTATTGACTGTGCACTAATGACGCTTTCTTATAAATTTATGAGAAAATCTAGAGATTTAAAAAATTTGATGCCTCAACTTAAGTACATCATAACAGCTTACATTTTATTTTGCAGCTAATGCAACTCCATGGCCAAGTTAAGTACTGTTTTTGCCCTATATTTTTAAGAACATTCATGAGATGTAAGCCTTTCTTGCTTTGTTTGTAGAATGTGTTAAATTTGAAGTATTTTTTTTTAATTTCGAACGCTTATGGAAATAAGGGCAATTATTAATTGATCATAAGAAAACTGACCACTGCCACGTAGTAAACATTTTAAAGATTATTGCTACCAATAAATTAAGGATAGGTTATAGACAGTTATATAAACTTTTTTTTATAAAAAAAAAATAATAAATTGTGATTTGTCAATTGAATGTATGAATATAATTTTTTATGAAAATTTGAAAAAAAAAATTCATCTCCTTGCCATTCACCTTACAAGATTTTTTACAGCCTTTTTTTCTTTAGTTTTTGATACATTCAGTTATTAATCCACCCTTGTACTATATGAAAACAGTTCTTATGTATGGTATATAGAGCAGGATGTTGGTTTTTATAAAGGTAAAGAACTGGGAGAAGTTTCATTTTTTTTTTTTGCTATTATGTGTTCATCTTTGACAATTGTTTTACATTTTTCTAGCTTCCATAGTTGTGGTTGTATGTGATTTATAGAAGCAATGAATCAACTATGCAATGCAAGCCAGAAATATGCTTCTTTACTTTGGTCTTAATGTAAAAGGGTGTCGGGCGGATAGTAGTGGGCGATTTTAACTGATAAATATTCTAGTGGGCTATGGTGAGTGGCATGGGAAGCCAGTAGTTAAGATAAGGGTAATGGTAGTACATGTATTTAATTGAATTAAGCATAAATAAAATCCACAATCTACTATTTGGACAAAGCAATACTGATACCTTGATATTACTGGATCTAATGTAGAATCTACACCTGTAAAGCACAAGGTTTCAGATTTTCTATAGAGTTTAATCCCCTTTACCATTATATGATAAAGCAAAACAATGAACAAGTAGAAGTTGGGGTGGGCAAAGATTATTAAGATTTTTTTTTATTGATAAAAATCAAAAGAACAATTGTAACAAAGGTGTAAAACTTACATTATAGGTACTAATGTATTTTTTTTTTAAATGATAAACATGAACTTTTATCAAGCCTCCAATTTCATGACCAGCATTGTTTCAAGTGATTGGCATTGAAATAATATTCTTCAATAAAGACTTTGCCATTTTGTAGGCCTAACGTGAATATGGGCTTTTGGATGGTTTGAGAGTTCTAGAATTCAGTAATCAGTAAATAATTAATATAAAAAGATTTTCAAAGATCCCTAAAGGAAAGGCAGTGGTTATATTTACTACTTGTACAAGTGTATGTAGATATAAAGTAAAAATTGTACAATTTTTCTAAAAGGCAGAAACAATTTACTGAGGTACTATCACCATTCACAGTTTCTGAGATAAAACTTTGATAATTATTGTAGAAATGCATACAAGAATGCTTATAAATACTTTTATAGATAACTGGCATCCGAAGTTTTTGAAGAATTGATGAAAATATAACAAAATGTATGTATATTGCCAACAACTCTAAAGAACATATCAAATGTAACAATTGCACATAGACTTATCTAATTAGCAAAAATATTAAGGCCAGGAGACCCTACATGAAAGGAAACATTAACATTAACTACTGTATAACTCATTAGAAAAATATCACATAATCTTCACAAAAACTTCATGTATACATCTGTGGTTTTTTTTTAACATTAACAAGACACAAAAATTGTAAAAAAAATTTTTGATCTATTATATATCATTCTTCCATCACTCTCCTAAAACACATGCACTACAATTAGGTACATCATGTATTTTGTGCGATATCGCCTCTTTTCTTTTTTTTAGGATGAAAAATATTAATAAATCAAAGATCTACATAATAATCTCATTCAATTATATTAAATGCAGTAACATAAAATTGTTTCCTAATGAAAACATTGATTTGAAAAATATAGTGAAAAAAGGTCCCACTGAAGCAATGCTCTATAAATATGATAGCTTCATCATTTAACATTGCCAAGCTGAGAAGATGCCCTAGGATGGAAGACGAGAATGTTTACGTAAATGAGAGACCAGCCTCTTGTTGTACATCAAAGATCTTCTCAATGGCAGACATGTAAGCTGCAGTACGGATGTCTAAGCCAAGGTTGTACTCCATTGCTGTCTTCATAATTTGCTGGAAATTTTCAAGAATTTAAGCGTTATAAATTTTGTCCAAAAAGAATTCAATTGATCCAGAATATCTAGTTAGCTCTGTAATTGAGACATAAAGATCTCTCACACTACAGATTAATCATAAAAGCTCTGTAATTGAGACATAAAGATCTCTCACACTACAGATTAATCATAAATCAAGCAAATCTAGTAAACTAAACAAAAAGGCACCCATTAGAATTTTTTAAAAAAGTACTTTTTAAATCTATGACATATATTTTCAGTATTCTTGGACAGGTATTTTAACTTGAACTTCTTTCATACAGATATTTAAATAATGTTTTATGCAGATTTTTTAGGTAGTAGATGAACAATGTACATTTTTCTGTGAGTAATGAGAATCGCATATTTTTTAGTTGGTCTAGACAACCTCAGAATTTTCCTCAGAGAGAAGGCAAATGTGAAACATTTTAATTTCTTGTATCAAATAGCTCTCCTTTTGCCATATTTTTACGTTCTCTGGCTTTTACATTATAAAGATCTTTTCTAATTTAAATCCACAAATCAATATTAAAATGCATCTTGGGAAGAGAATCATTACTGTCATCTTAGTCCACAACTACAACAGCAAATATTATAAATACATACCCTGGCTGATTTCTCCATGGTCTGTTCCAGACCAGAATGGACAATGTCCTTCTCAGATGCACCCTGGAGGCAGTAGAAAGTATTTTGTTAAAAATATTAATTTGAACAAAGAGTTTCTTGAATATAACATAAAGGATAGGAATTACTAAAAGACCTGTCTTGACTTGTGCGCGGATTCATCATATTATCAAAATTCATAATATCATTTCAGATAAGATCTGTTGCTACCTCTCCCAGTTTCTCTACCTTGTGTGTAAGTGGCATGAGCCCTTTTTTTATATTTTGTAATTAGTAAGATCAAAATAACAGACTAAAATATTTGCAACCGCACAAAGGTTAAAAGGGTTGCTACGTTCCATCAACTTTATGGCATTGCTAAGTGTTTTATGAAACAGTAGTTTTCCAAATGAATCCATTCTATAAAAACAAACAAAAAAAAATTTTCAGAGCATTTTTTTAATAACTCACAGCAATCCTCTTCTCAAACTCAGAGCTGGGCACCACTGGGATATTTCCACCATTCCTGCCAAACTTGCGCTCCAGGGATTTCTGCACACTCTCTGCAATGGAGAGACCAATATCCAGTTAGCACATAAGCATGCATGTGTTTCATTATTTTCTGAATCTTTAAGTCTAAGGAGATTCAAGAATAGTATCAATGCCTCTATTTTGCTAAAACAAGAAGAAACATGTAAGTTCAAAGTAATTTACTTTTTGAAAAACATTCTATCTGTGTTAATGGCAATGAAATTCTGCCAATAGTAGTTCCTCAAATAGCAGAAAATTTTCAATTGATTATAAATTTTTATTTTTGTATACTGTGTAATCTGCAATTTGTTTCATCAGATGCATTTATGACTGATATCTAACAGGATCATTTAAACATGGCTTGTGATGCAAGGATTTGGCAAAAAGAAGGAGAGGATTAGGATTCATTAGAAAAGCCTGACTGACACATTTTGTCATTACATATTTTTGAGGGATACTTGAAAACAATGACTCATCGCAGGATGACATACAAGATACTCTGAAAATATATCATACTATGGTGCAAAGATATCTTCTGAGCATGCAAGCAAGCAGTAAGGCAATGTCATAATAACTTTCACTCCCAAGTACTCACCCAGCAGATGGAAGTTAGAGTCACGTTCATATTTGAAAGTAAGTCGACCGTAACTGACATGGTTCAAGTTCTTCAGCCACTCAAAGTAGGATACAGTCACACCACCGGCATTAATGTACAGATCCTTGATGCAGAAAAATGACATAATGTTAATAAAGAAAGGAGAGTAAGAATGGTGTACTGGTTTATTTTTTTGTAAAAAACAATCAAAAAAAAAGAATTATCTCAATTAACTCAATACGATACCAAAACTGTTGAAAATTAAAAAAAAAAAATTGAGTCAGGAGATAAAAAAATTGCATAGAAACAACTAAATGGCAGTATGAAATAGTTTTGCACTAAATTAAAAAAAAAAATCTCGGCTAAGTTAGTTTTGTAACCAGCAAACTAAATAAAAATTTTGTTAGGCTGTTGGTCAATATTGTCTCATAGCGTCTTGTGTCACATAAATGTGACATCCTTCGGATGTCGCTAGGTCTAGTTTTACGCTTGACCTATTTTAAGTGAGTTTTCAAGTCCAAGTTCAAAAATCGAAATTTAATTTCTTTAGAAATTCCATTTATTTATTTTTTCATTCCACTTAGTTTTATCTATTTCTGAAATATCTAACCTTTCAAATTAAATAATTTTGTGAAACCACTTCAGGTCAAATCTATGGTTTAACAGTTTCAGTGAAAAAATTACGTTCAACTTTAAAGGCCATTTTCTCAAGACATCACTTTCTCAACCGGGTGATTTTAAAACCTGATAACTTTTGATCTAAACAAGATTGAACTTTCAAATACAAAGCAAAATGCTCGAAATCTAAAAAAGAGATTGCCAAATTTTTTTTATTTGGACCCATGTGAAGGATTTTCCTGTGCGCCCACACAAATTCTGCAATTATTTTAATTTTTTTAACGAAGGAGAAATGAATATGTCCAAAAAATGAGAAATGATGAATCATTTAGTTTTGTATTTACAGAGTAGGACATGCCTACAGCGGGATTTTCCGGCACAGAAGAAAAGTCCCACTGTAGGCATGCTCCCGCAATAGGGAAGCAAAGGCCACACACCTCTTGACTGGTAAGATAACATTACGTATCACTGTGCGCAGACAGCGGGCCTGCTTTCAGCCAATCCCCCACCCCCTCTCCCCCCTAGTCCCACCCTTGCGGTAGGTTGGCAAACAAAGTCGCAGATAAATCTAGCAGTGCAAACCAAACACAGATAAATAACCCATCTCACGCGGCTGTGATTCAGCCAGGGCGTGGAAAACAAAACAATGCCGTTCTTTATTCTTCCTATACAGCTCGCTCAAACTCTCCCGCTGTATCCATGTTCAGGCCTGTCCCTGCCCTGTTGCATCAACGCACAGGTTATAGAGCTTATAAAGAGAAAAAAACAGGGATACTTCCAAGGTCCCGCTGCAGCGGGTGTCGCTAGAGTTGAGCACTACTGTAGTCTTTTTTGGATGAGGTAAGTTAAAACTATTCTGCCTTTTAAATCACTATGTGATTTTTAGTCTAAAGAATCACAACAATTCCAATTAGTATCAATGTCTATAAATGCAACTTACTGGGATAATAAGTACATTCTTCTTCAGTAGAATGCTGTCTGCAGCCATTGTGATTGGTCCATTTGCACCTTCTGCAATGATCTGATGAAGACAGTAAAAAAAATGGTTGGTTGTGAAAGACTTAATTACAGTGAATCATTAAGAAGGCAAAAAATCAGAAAGTCAAAGTTTGCAGGATTAATGATTATATAATTCAACCAGGCTCCAAATTTAACTTATTATAGCAATTGAATGTGAAAACTTGCCATTGCCTAGTAAGCTCAAGCCACAATTGCATTTTAAAAGAAGAAAATTTCACATACAAAATTTGCAAGCTGTAATTTTGTAACCGGTTTACATGATATAATCTCAACTATCATTTTTTTCCCTATCTCATTGGAATGAGAGTTAGAAATGAGGATTAAAAAAAGTAGACTGAAAGATTCATAGTAAAACTAACACGTTTTTTTAATAGTTATGAACATTGTCACTTCATTTGGATTTGGGTCAAATCTTCCTTTCCCAACTCGATTAGGTGTTGCTCTGTCAAAGTTCTTGATTTCAATCTTAAAGCAGTCAATCAAGATGTGGTCTTCTCTTTATCTTTGGAATTCCATAACAAAATAGTTTTTTTAACCTGTTCTTGTTTCTTGTTAATTAAATGTCGAAAATCAAAATTCATATTAGCCCATTAGCTTTACTTCTATAAAAAAAATACACAAAAAAAAAACAATACAAAATAAAAAAAAAAGAACTTTTTGTTTCGCTTTAGATTACCTTAGCTTGAACGCGATCAGCATTATCTTTTGTGATCTGCTTTTCACTGGCAGCAGGCACAAGAATGTCGCACTTCTCAAACAGCAAGTTCTCTTCATACGGTTGGGCATTGGGGAAACCCACAATTGTACCATTTTCCTACAAATGAACAAAAGCAAAAGAAATGTCTACATGCTGGATCACATAACTATAACATAGTTCTTGTCAAGGACTTAGAATGCAATTTTAAAATGCAATATATGAAACATCAAGCCTGATTCAAGTGAAAGATTTTTGTATACTTGAGCAAAGCTTAACTTGCAAGTCACCGGCAAAAAAGGGCATATTGATAAGAAACCTTCTACCTAAATAATGTGTTGAACGAAAAAAAACAAGAGTTGCCGAAAGAGTTTCTTGAAATTTCATCGCATGTTGTTCTTATGACAATAGGTTTAGTTGTACACTCATCCAAGAAGCTCTATGTCAAAAAAAAAATGTACGAAATAAAGGAAAGAGTAAAAACAAATAATAAGTGAACATACTAATTTGTAGTCTTCAAGCTCACGGGCACTGATACCATCCCTGTTGTAGATGCTGCCGTCATATTCCATGACTCCGATACACTTGGCTCCAGCACGGGTCAGATATCTCATTGAGTGAAGACCTACATTGCCAAAACCCTGGACAAAGGGGAAAAAAAACAGCAGTGATTACTGTCACAATGTCAATAGAGTGTTACGAGTTACTTATCTTGCTGTTAATTTATACCCATGACAGACAGAGAGGGAGAGGGGGGAGAGAGAGAGAGAGAGATGGACAGACACAAATAGACAGATAGAACGATTTACTTAATGAAAATAGTATGTTTAGCTTTCCTATCAGATACACTGGATGTAAATTATTAGCTTACATCTTCTTCTAGATTTAACATGCCACTTGTATACACCAAAGTGTTTCTGACAAAAAAAGGGGGGAAATGCATGATACTTTATTTGGTGCTCTATCATACATGAAGTGGTGGGTTTTTTCTTTTAATTTTTTTTATATTTAATCTTACATTCAATCAATGGCCATTCATGACGATGAGATTTTTACAGCTGCCCTCCCAGCGGTTTTCTTCTAGCGTATATTATCCAAAAGTTTCAAGAGGCTTATTTAAAAAATAAAACCTTTACCTTGTAAATCAATGATAAAGCCAGTTTCTCAATAATTTGTTTCTGGGAGCTACACTGGTGCACTGACTTGTCACCTATTGCCTCTGTATGCTGAATATTAACTTCATGTTTTCGTTTTCGGAATAAAATGCTGTAATGTCAAAACTTCTCATAATGAAGAAACATGTCAGAGCCCCGTTGCCATTAGCCTACATTTTACATCCTTGACATAAACAATGTGCTCGCCAACAGTTGATAAGTTTTAGGCTAAAATTGTTAGCTTTGATAGCAAGAATTACTCAATCAATGATAAGAAAGTTTCTCATACACATCAGCAAATGTACAAAATATGGACTAAGCCTGAAATTCCCATTTAAATCCTTTTCTCCATCCCTAGCCTTAACCCTTTCTGAGTAAATTTCTTCAGCTTAGTCTTCTCATACAATGATACATCAACAGGTCAGTGACAGATGGCCTGACTCTATGGACTTGGGTAAGAATTATGAGACAAATTCTTTGGCACTTAGAGATTACATGGTTAAGGATACAAAGAGAAGCTTTTTTCTTGGTTTTCAGGTAAAAAATATGCCTGAAGTATAGAAGTATACGTGTAGCGATGCCACAAAACGAGTCGTTTTGCTTCGCTGTTTGAAGTACTTTTACTTTTGAAACAATATGAAAGTTAAAAATTAGAGCAGTATAAAAAGCCAATATTTCAAGCTTTCTTTATAAAAATTGCATTCAGCTAAAAATTTATGTGCAGCAAAAAGTCTAATTTTGTGGCGACGCTACACATATTTTGCTAAGACTTATGACCTGTGTGATAAGTTTTACGAGTCAGTCCAGATGTAAAACACAGTATACCTGCAGGATGAATGTCTTGTCGGCAAAGCCTGGAGTCAGTCCAACCATGCTCATATAGCTTGCCTCCATGATGAAGTTTTGGATTCCGTGGTAAACACCCTGAGGTGGAAGAAAGAGAAAATCATATAGTTGCTGCAATTGTCTCTTATAGTCAATAAGCCATCCTTTTTTTTCTAGCAATTGGTCCTTATGAATTAAATATTGGATGAATTGTTTTTTATCTTAAAAGAAGGAGAAATAAATCTCATATCTCTTTATAAATTCCTGCCATTTACACCTTTAGAACCTCAGAAAAATGCTATGTGCGACTCCTTTAGACTGGCTGTGAGACATTTTCTGATATACTTACAGGTAATCTCAGCTAGATTTGCCATTCAATATTTTTTCTTGCCTTTTCTTCCCTTCAAATTGACTTCAGAGAAGCCACACAAGTCTGAAAATTTTGCCTGTATTTTTTTCATCCCCCACTCCACATACACGCATATTCAATTCCATTCAATCGCTTCATTGACTCTACGATCTGTTAGAGAAAGATCGTCTTCATCGTACTTCATCCTATTTGACAGCATGTTTATAATTTTTTCTCATCCACATTTTTCCACTTTAAATTAGGTTTACTGGCAATTTTATAATTGTCTGACTGCCGGATTTCCGGAATTGCCGGAAAAGTGGCAATATTCTTTTGTTTAAGCATCCAAGAATTTATTGAAAGTCACAATGTTCATACTTTTAATAGCTTTTCATTTGAACTTGATAAAAGTTCCTGTCAAAGAAAAAAGTTGGAAAAACCATCACTGGACTGTTGTGCGAAGAAGAAAAAAATAACATCTTATTTTCTGTGAGTTTTTTTTTACATGCTTATAGATACTCACGCGACCAGTTGCAGAGATTCTGCCATGGATACCACCCTGGGCTATTGGCTTGCCAGTCACACATGCTCTGGCGTTTATATCTCCATGACCTAAAAAATAAAAAAGAGGAAAGGAACAATTTTAGTTAAAATGAGTTTAAAGCCTGGTACAAGTACGAAACTTCATTAACCCAATGAAATCCATACAGTTATGGATATCAATATTATTTTAACTCTCAACATAATCAGATGAGTCAGCTATGGAAACTTACGATATTAAAACTCTACAAAAGATCATATAGTATTGGAGTTTGTGAAATGTATAAAGCATAAACCATTAAGTTCTAGATAGTAAAGTCACATTACGTCTTTTTTCTTAAATAAAGCTAAATAATTTTCAAAATGTATCCTATTAAATTTAATATTATGTAAGCTGTTTGAAATTCTCATGCCTTTTTTTTTTCTTATTCCTTTATGCAATGTTAGTCATGTAATTGCAGCTTTGTATTTACATAACAGAGAATGTATATGAATATTTATGGTCATTAATTGGAATGAGAAAAGTCCATTATACTTTTTAAGTTCCCATGTCATTTTTTGTTTGTATAGTTTTGCATACACGTCAAAATATTACATTTGCATATTCTTCTTAAAAATATTTTATGTTGTAATAAGGTCAATATGTTGCATAATCAGAGATGAATGGCATTGCACCTGTGTATATCATATGCCATAATTATGTAATGTGTTCTAACAACCATTGAATGTCATAGTTAGAAAACCACCAAAATAAATAAATAAATACATATACAATAAAACAAAGACCGAAATGACGAGTCTATGCATAAATTTTTCATAGAGAATAATTTCCCTCCCCAACGCTCCACTCATTTCACAATTTAAAAAAAAAATACTTGAATGTCACAAAAGAAAATGTTGACCAGGAGATGGAGAAATGAGCAAGAGGAAAAAGTGGTTTCAGAGTAAGAGGCAAAAACAAAGATGACAAGAAAAAAAAAAAGCAATACAGCGATACCAATGAATTGCCTTTGTGTCTTTCAGTCGTTGTTGTAGGGAAGTTTCCATCGTTACAATATATTAGACGCACAAATAGTCAATAGACAGATAGATAGGGAGATGCTTTGCTTGATCTCTACACAGTGTATCTGTATAATACCGGGACAGCTAGGAAATATCTTTCTATTATTAGAGAGACACATACATGTAGATTGGTAGACAGACAGATGGATAGATATGCGGAAACAGATAAGGTGAGTCGATTGATAGATAGGCGTAGAGTGTAGATAGATCACTGAATAGATGTGGACGTAGGAAAAAAAAACGGGTATGGTGAGATGAGCGGATATAACCGATACAAAAGTTAAAGAAAAAACAACAACATCAACAACAACAACAAAAACCTTGTGGCTCGAATTAGTCCTTAAGAAGCTGCGCTCATCTCAGGGTGAGAATCCTTCTACACAGCCCCCGTCGCTCAGCGTAGCGAGGCTAATCGTTTGCGTACGTAGTAAGTCTAAATCGTTGCTGCTTCTATCATCTTTCATTTCAAAATTAAAAGCTGGAGGGTTTGGTTTCTTTTTTTTTTTTTTTTTGTTTGTTTGTTTGTTTATTTTGTTGAAGATTTTTGTGTTGTGTAAATTGTTTGAGCCAAAACGCGTTTTTTTTTTTAACATTGAAAAAAAAAAATTACTAAATCCTGAACAGTGGTCAAGTTATAAAGATGGGTGTGAAGAGCCGGTTTAAAAGAGCTGAGTATGAAACTAATATGCTCAACGATCTAAGAGGAGAGGACACCGCGAAGTCTGCATTCACTAAGCAGTTTTAGCCATTCATCCTTGAGCTGAAACAGGGTTTAGGTGACAATAAATATGATTAGTTTAGCCTTTAAAGTAACAAAATCCGTCAGGTAGTATGGGGGAACAAAAGACAGATTATGACAAACGCTTGGTCACAACATGCAAGAGGAAGTCACTGCAAGTCACACAGTGGGTGCGTTATGGAATATGACATCCCTTTCTTCCGCTCTCGTCGGGCCAACTTGAGTTAGGCCGGAGGCACATCACGGCCCGCAGCGCCTCGTGCCTCTTCTAGTATGCGATACGCATACAACCTATGATCAGCTGACACCTAAGATGTTGAGATCAAAGGTCAAGGTCGAATGATACTGGCGCTTGACCGCTCCTCAGGCGAACATTACTGACACATAGTTTATCTCGGCCAGAAGCCAAGGTCGATGAGTGAGGCGCAGTTACACACCTCACCTTATTCACCAATTTCTTAATAACTGACCTTGGAGTTGTAATTCTTTCTGATTTAAAACTACTCTTCTGCTGTTAGAGCTACATGTAATTTTTTAAAATGTCTGTTGTGGCATTTTTACTTTTTTTTTTTTTTTTTTTTGAGAAATAAGTCTTTCAAGTTTTGAATCGAGGTTCGACGTAAGGTGGCCCCCGGGCCGACACAGCCAAAGTTTATTGGCAGGGCTGTGCTGCTATACACACGATGTCGCGGACCTTCACATACGACACGGATCTTGCTGGCTTGTGGGGCCGGTCTGCGTCTGCTGTGGAAATCGCAAGTAGACACGTGATGACTGGCTGTCACAGCCAGGCCGAGCGATGCGGGCCATGATATATATATATATATATATATATATATATATATATATATATATATATATATATATATGCTTCCAGCCTTATTCCCACTCTGTGAATAGGCCTTGCCCAACCACATCGGTATGGCCGTCCCATATAGGGTTGCTGTATCTGATCCCGGTTGAACTCGACAGATAACCAACCGGCCCGTGGCCTGAGGCAACAAGCATTATTTATACTCAGTAGTTATAATAAACGTGGTCAGTTTAATAACAGCAGGTTCTAATTGCAATCTGTAATTACAGCAAACCTGGTCAGTTCAATTACTGTACGTTATAATTATTATTCAAATAGTCTTCTAGTGTTACAGAAAGCGTGACCCCGCGGTGATTTCTGTGTCCTCAGTGTTGAGGGCGCGGGTAGGTTTCGCCATCTCAGTCCTCGCCCCGAGGTCAAAGGGAGTTGAGTGACACGAAATGTCACTGTAAACTGATGTGCTTTTGATAATAATTATATCAAAATCTTTCCGACACGGATACTAAACATAGCTAAAAAAAAAAAAGAAAAAGCTATTTAAGCTTTATTTATACACCGTTCATAGCTGCTGCAGATCGAACTTGCCATGGATCGGCCCTTGTAGTCGCATTGCCAACATTCTAGCTCATGACTTTTTTCTTCTCAAAACTTCCTGCAAATAAGATTATAGGCTTTATGAGGCAGAAGTCTTAGATGATAAATCCAATAAATTTACATCGAGATTTTTTTTCAGATCATGAGATGTATATAATAAAATCCGTAATGAGGATCCAATTTAATTATAGGACAATACATCATTTTTTTTTTATAATGGCTATGGTAGGGATGCCTCTCTGAACAATCGAGCCTTGGCAACCATTAGATGCTACAATATTTCGAAAGTTTCGTCAGATTCATAATGCCTATTTTATAGATGTCTCTCTAAACAATCAAATTCTGGCTACCATTAGATGCTACAATATTTCGAAAGTTTCGTCAGATTCATAATGCCTATTTTATAGATGTCTCTCTGAACAATCAAATTCTGGCTACCATTAGATGCTACAATATTTCGAAAGTTTCGTCAGATTCATAATGCTTATTTTATAGATGTCTCTCTAAACAATCAAATTCTGGCTACCATTAGATGCTACAATATTTCGAAAGTTTCGTCAGATTCATAATGCCTATTTTATAGATGTCTCTCTAAACAATCAAATTCTGGCTACCATTAGATGCTACAATATCTCTGAGCAATCAAATTCTGGCTACCATTAGATGCTACAATATTTCGAAAGTTCCGTCAGATTCATAATGCCTATTTTATAGATGCCTCTCTGAACAATCAAATTCTGGCTACCATTAGATGCTACAATATTTCGAAAGTTTCGTCAGATTCATAATGCTTATTTTATAGATGCCTCTCTGAACAATCAAATTCTGGTTACCATTAGATGCTACATATGCAATATTTCGAAAGTTTCGTCAGATTCATAATGCCTATTTTATAGATGTCTCTCTGAACAATCAAATTCTGGCTACCATTAGATGCTACAATATTTCGAAAGTTTCGTCAGATTCATAATGCTTATTTTATAGATGTCTCTCTGAACAATCAAATTCTGGCTACCATTAGATGCTACAATATTTCCAAAGTTTCTTCATAGAATGCTGTATCGAAAAAGCAACGCCGTGGTGAGAACCGGTGTATTCTGTTATCAGTGTGGAAGCATCAGGCCCGCTCCTGGCGATGTTGACGGAGGCACGTGAGGACACTAAGTTGAATCAACTTCATATTTTTCCTCTTTTGGTATCATAATATTATAATTAAACAAGTAACTGTCCTCACTGTCACATGACCCTCATGCAATATGAATGAGTATATGTAACATAACCCGTTTAGTGCATTTGTCACTTTGTGTTTATACAAGTAATAGTTTTGGATTCATGATTTTTTTTTTCCATATTAAGTATCTTTCATTCCGATCAATATTTAATTCCCATGCATAATGTAAAAGTGAGATGAGGATAGGGCAAACGGGGACAGCTAAAAAAAAAATGAGCGTGGATACAAAACTGATGTTGGTTATGATTAATGTTATCATTTTGACGATGTGGTATATTTTGCAGATTGCTACCCGCCAATGATGTAAGTCTTTACTGTCGCCGCGTACTCAACTACTCATCGTAAAAAAATCCTCTTAGTCCCGCCTTCTCCTCGGGACTCTCTTTTTACTCCCTCTTTCACTTCGTGTTCCTTTCTTTTTAATACTTTTCTCTCTCTCTCTCTCTCTCTCTCTCTCTCTCTCTCTCTCTCTCTCTCTCTCTCTCTCTCTCTCTCTCTCTCTCTCTCTCTCACTGTCCCTAACAATCTATCTATCGATCTCTCTCTTTCTTTTTTTTTTCTCCTTTCTCATCTTCACTTTCCTCACATAATGTGCTGGGCTTGCGCGATAAATCAATACTTAAAATTGAACGGTCTTTGGAAGCGCACAAGAGAGGAAAGAGAGAGAGAGAGAGAGAGAGAGAGAGAGAGAGAGAGAGAGAGAGAGAGAGAGAGAGAGAGAGAGAGAGAGAGAGAGAGAGAGAGAGAGAGAGAGAGAGAGAGAGAGAGAGAGAGAGAGAGAGAGAGAGAGAGAGAGAGAGAGAGAGAGAGAGAGAGAGAGAGAGAGAGAGAGAGAGAGAGAGAGAGAGAGAGACTAAGGAGCTGAGACTCGCAGGCGGAACGAAGCTCCAAACATAGTTATCTATTAAACGATATCACAATTTCCCTTTCATTTTACGATCTCTTATCTCTGAACAGGTTAGCGAAAAAGGTCACAGGTTTAGAATCTAGGTCAATCGAGTCACAGGAGCTTGACTTGGCACAATGTAAAAAAAAAAAAAAGAAAAAAAAATCTAGTCAGCTGATTCAGCGGATTTTAAAACTAGATTGAATTGAAACAAAAAATTCAAATTGAAATTATGATAAATTTTATATAATTATAGTCTTATCATCGCTTTTCCAGAGAAAGAGACGTTTCAAAGATATTTTAATCAACCTAGGCCTATCTTTATGGGGAATTTCCACTTTAGAAAGAATGTGTGGACTTAAGCGGGTAGGCATCACTTTATATAATAAATAATTTTGTGTTTGTTATCAACTGCGCATTCCGTACAGAAATTTTCCTCCGTTTCAATTAGAGGGATTAAGGTTAAAAAAAAATGCATTTAAATTTTTTTACAAGCCCAGCCCACAAAGAACGGTGATCTCAGAACTTCCTCCTTTTTTCAACTGTTCTATCAAATTCAAGAACCTGAGCTCTGTAATCTAAAATTTTTATGGAGACCAGTCTTCCATAAACCGTATCCTTACGGCTTCCCTCGTTGTGAATTACAGAGATCTTGTGTAAAAATGGCACATTAATTTTTTACAAGCCCAGTCCACAACGAGCGGTGATCTCTCTACTCTCTGTTAGTTTCAGCAGCTCTTTCAGTTTCAAATTCAAGGCCCTGATTTCTGTAATCTTCAAAGTTCAATGATTGATTGATTGATTGATTGATTGATTGATTGATTGATTGATTGATTGATTGACTGATTGACGGGTTTAAATTTTTTTACGAGACGAGCCTACAAAAAGCACTGATCTCATTGCTTCCATGATTGTGTTAACTGCTCTGTGAAACCAGTCATGCTAATGGTAAGAAATATGAGAACATCAAAATGTCCACTTGTGTTAACTGCTCTGTGAAACCAGTCATGCTAATGGTAAGAAATATGAGAACATCAAAATGTCCACTTGTGTTAACTGCTCTGTGAAACCAGTCATGCTAATGGTAAGAAATATGAGAACATCAAAATGTCCACTTGTGTTAACTGCTCTGTGAAACCAGTCAGGCTAATGGTAAGAAATATGAGAACATCAAAATGTCCACTTGTGTTAACTGCTCTGTGAAACCAGTCATGCTAATGGTAAGAAATATGAGAACATCAAAATGTCCACTTGCTGCTTTATCGCATTATGACCTTAAAATTGGATATGGCAGTGAAATCTGGACGATTTCTAGACATTGCGTTCGCTTAGAAGTTCAGATAACGCAGAGTAAAACATACTCAAGCCTGCCAGGACGACATTGTCGAGATCAGTATGATATCATAACATTTTTTTTTTCTGTTTTCGGTTTTTCACTTTTTTAAATTTATCTACACGCAGTCATATTAATTAAAAAACGTCTTTAAAATTATAATGCTTAAGATTTCGCTGTATGTTCCTAACTTTTTCAGGTTACCTATAGGCTAATCCTTAAGGAATTAACCAGGCCTGTCGGAAACGTTTGAACAGGTCATTAGACCTAGAGAATGTTATGCAAAAAAATCTTCTCATTCATCTAAGCAATACGTATTTGACAGATCAAAGGCTGTCAAAATCATGGTAAATGGGTGATTCCTCGATTTGGGGGCCAGGTAATTGTGCGTTAGCCATGTGTGACCAACGAGAAGTCTGCCTATCACTAGTTTTCTCTGGTCGATATAGGTTTTTTTTCTTTCTGTTCTTGTTGTTTTTGCTCAGAATTGTAAAGCCTGGGAGGATTACGCGTGACTTACTTGCCGATTCAGCAACCTACTTTTCTTGCCAGATAGAAGTTAAACGGGGTATTGACTTTGAGTTTTATATCGGACGATAATAAATTTAATAGGAAAACCGCTGGTCAAGGCTGTCTGTATTTTCATTACCATAGATCCCAATGCACAACCTTGAAACTACTCTCATAGAAGATTTGAAAAAAATAAAAGGGGGAGAAATCAGAATATAAGAAATTCTACTTGCTGTTCTGTTACAGCATAAGCTTAAATGGGGTGTGGCATTAAGCGCTGGCTAACTCTAGATTATTGTGTTGGTTTCGCTACTCACATGGCGAAAACATTATTGTATCACAATATTATGAATATTTTGTTCTAACGGGGTATGGGATAGCTCGGATAGTGGCAAAGGATTGCATCTCCTTGTTTTCAGCCAAACTAATAAATTACTCCTTATTAAAATTTGTATACCATCATCTCATGTTCAAGACACTAATAAGCTACTGTTAAACAAATGATGGAAAGGGTTGCTTGATAAGAATCCTAACTCCATCGGACAATCACACTGCAGGCAAAGATTTGATCGCGCAACCTTCGTTTACTATGAGCCGACGCTTTACCGAATGAGCCACCTAAAACTCATAAGAGTCCAGCAAATTCTCTCCCACCCCACCCATAAATTAATATCGAGGTCAAGCCTGGTAAAATAAATTTACTGAAATTTAAAGATTTAAAGCAAAGTTTGGTGCTAAACAGACAAGAGTTGAACCCGCATACGGCCGCCTCCTAAATTTCGCTATTTTGGGATTGAAACATTGCATCCTGGTAAAATGTAAAAAAAAAAAAGCCCTCCCGACTACCGACTAACCTATCCAAACTATCGGTTCATCTACACTGCTGTTTACATACACTACAAACTGAAGAGCAAACAGCATACTCGTACATGAAAGTAGCACAGACCAAGAAACTATAGCCCAGTTGTTACATGTACTCCTAATCATGTTTACCAAACAAAAACATCATACAGCGGTTTATATATCCGCTTTTCTCTCCCTTTGACATAATTATATCCTCACAACCGTTCCATTATGTCTTTTTTTTTTTGAGTACCTGGGCTCTGATTGGGCGCCTGGTAATGCTCTACGCCACAAGCATATTATAATGCTGTACGGGCTTATTATGGTTATATAAAAGAATGTTTGAATGCACTGTCACTGTCACGTTTCTTCTTGCGTCGCAAATGAATAGAAGATTAAATAAACAAGTGAAGCAACCAGAACACAAGTTTCACTTGAATAGTAACTGCAACGTGCAGGTGTTCAATTTCCCCTCAAGGGATTGTTATTTTTTATTCTATTTTATTTATTTTTATTTCAATTATTTCTTTTCTTTTTTTTTTTTTCATTTTACTGGAAATTTATCGAAGGACTTTTTTTTCCCTCCTTGAAGATGAATCTAAGTTTTTGGTTTGCGTTAGGCTTAGTTTTGAGGAAATAATCCGGGTCTAAATATACATGTACATTCTTAAATCGCAGAAACGGACTATTTTAAGAAGCTTGCTTTGTTTTGTTTTGTTTTTTTTTCCTTCAATGACTTTGAGTGCTGTACCGAGAGTGAGATCTCACACCGCGGATCCTTACCTATGCATGGCTGAAGCTAATGTTATATATAAATATTGACATTATTTCGTTCATTGGATGGGGCTGGTCAGTTTTTGCGGAAGTGAAAGCAATGTAGACCGAAGAGCGCGCAGCATTAACAGCCACGCTGCAGCCGGTGTTCAAACGCTTTCACAGATTAAGTATAAATAAACACATAGATCTGTTCCTTAAACGGCTATTTGGTAAAGGCAAAGTTTTTTTAATTCATTTATTTTTTTTTTTATCATTTTGAAAGCGACGCAATAAAGGGATGGCAAACTAAGCCTCTAAAACCAACATTTCCTCTCAGTATCCTTTCATCATAAAACGCCTGAACTTAAATTATGTAGGGAAGAAACACACGAGTAAAATAGCGTAGCTAGCTCTGAACTTAACTGTATGACGTCCGTTACGTCTCTCCACGAATTGTAAACGGGAGCAATGAAACAAACAAAAGAAACAAAGAGCACCAGCTGGTCATTAGTTAGAAACAACAACAACAAAGGTTGGATCACTAGCGCGAGACGCAAACCAATTATGTGTCAGGGAGACAGTGAAAACAAAAGTTGCAAAGATAAAAAATAGCGAGAGAGGAAAAGAGAGGAGTGGTGGAGGGAGGGGGAGAGAAAGAGAGATAGGGAGGGAGGAGGGAGAGAGAGAGAGAGAGAGAGAGAGAGAGAGAGAGAGAGAGAGAGAGAGAGAGAGAGAGAGAGAGAGAGAGAGAGAGAATGCATACGATGAAAAACATAGTTCCGTGTTTTAGTCATTTGTGGGAGAACGGGTTTCGATGACAAGTTTTAAAAGGGAAAAATTAAAAACCCCCCCCCCCCCCCCCAAAAAAAAAAAAAAAATAATAATATAATATAAAACAGGGCAAAGCACAATGACATTTTGTTTGAAAAGAGCCGAGGGCAAAAAAAAAATGACACTTTTGTTTGAAATTAGAGACACCTCTGTCAAAATGGTGCTGTGTGAGCCTTTGGGATTTTTTTTTTTTTTTTTTTTTTTTGCTGTAATAGAATGTGTCAAAAAACTGTCATCAGACAGCCTCTCTATTTATACTTTTTAAGTTTTTGTCGTTTCCGAAAGCCTTCCCTCGCCTTGACTCGGGACTGCACTCTGTACTAAGGAGTTAGAAAGCTAAATATGTGTAGCTAGTGGTGCAAAACACATGTTCGGCGCTTTTTTTATATGATCAAATTGATTCGATCGATTGTCAATTCAGTGTATAGATGCATAATATTAACTTTCGATTTCCCTTTATGAATACTCCATCCCGTCAAGCTTAAAGGCTGTGTTGTAAGCCATGGACGGATTGTTGATTCGTCACAATACATCGATAAAGATGTTTGATCGGACAGACTTTCAAATGCTGGGAGTGCCTGGGATGAAAATCTCATGGAGGCAAGAACCAGGGAAATACAGCAGACAAAACATGTACTCGCAAAAGGGGACAAGACTACGATCAACATGCTAATCAGTAATAATAGAGAGTGCATGCCAACTCAATAGACTTGCAAGCTTAAGCCCCTGTGTAAGGCCGTGGTAGGGACTTTGAAGCAGAGTGGAGATGGAAGAATTTAGAAATCTAGAACTAGATCTAGGCGATAAAAATTTGTAAGTTCTGGAGAGTTAAGTAAGGAATGGGAGCCGTACCTGGCATTTGACCAAGCATTTAACACATGAAATTTCGAGATAAACCATGACAGGGATGAGTAGAACTTAGATGATGCCATTGTTATTCACAGACCAGGCAAAACTTTTAAGTAGGTATATCATGATGATGATGATGATGGTGGTGGTGGTGAAGGTGATGTTGATAATGATCTTGATGGTGGTCATTATGATTGATGACGATGATGATGATGGTGATGGTGGTGATGATGATGATGATGATGGTGATGGTGGTGGTGATGATGATGATGATGGTGATGGTGATGGTGATGGTGATGGTGGTGATGATGATGATGATGATGATGATGATGATGATCGTGGAGTGAGTCTGATTACATTCATACAAGAACCGGTGAATTGGCAGCTCTGAAGCTAAGGACAGAACATTGTAGAAAGATAGAAAAGTAGAAGAGCACACTAAACACACCACACTGTGACCACAGACACATTCTTCCGCTTCAGGTCCATTGATGGGATTTTGGAATAAGCTCCACGAGGCTCTGACTTCAAGGTGAATGGTAAGCCTCCCTTTTGTATGTGTGTGTGGTGTGTTTATATCAGCAACACCTGCCCTTTATAAATAAGGTTCCACTGAAAACGTATGCGACCTTAAGTAAACCAAAAAGTGGGACATAGAGAAAGAGAGTGAGAGAGAAAGTAAGAGAAAGAGAGAGAGAGAGAGAGAGAGAGAGAGAGAGGGGAGATAGGAAGAGAGTGAGAGATAGAATGAGAGAGATAGGGAGAGAAAGAGAGATAGATAGATAGAGAGAGAAAGAAAGAGAAAGAGAGAGAGAAAGAAAGAGAAAAGAGAGAGAGAAAGAAAGAGAAAGAGAGAGAGAAAGAGAAAAAGAGAGGAGAGAGAGAGATAATGAGAGAATGAGAGAGAGAGAAAGAGAGATAGATAGATAGATAGATAGATAGATAGTGAGAGAGAGAGAGAGAAAGAAAGAGAAAGAGAGACAGGAGAGAGAGAGAGAGAGAGAGAGAGAGAGATAGGGACGAGAGAGAAAGAGAGTGAGAGAAAGAGAAAGTGAGAGGAGAGAGAGAGATAGAGATAGAGAGAGAGAGAGAGAGAGAGAGAGAGAGAGAGAGAGAGAGAGAGAGAGAGAGAGAGAGAGAGAGAGAGAGAGAGAGAGAGAGAGAGAAATCAGTAGGACAGTGAAGAGACAGTACTCACCTAGCGTGTTGGCGTAGGTATCGGCGATCCAGCTCATCTCGCGCTCCCCGGTGCCCATGTCTGGGGCGGGCACGTCGATTCCAGGACCTGGTCGGACAAAGGAGAGAGAAGAAAATCAGAATACGGGAGAATAAATCTAATGCTTGTACATTTCGCTTGTTGTTTAGCCCATAACATTCGCATCCAATTTTTATTTTTATTTTTTTTTTTATGATGATAGAACCGAACGACTTTGGTGAATTTACATTTGTGTTACATTAATAGTCGTTCGCCGCCGTAATACAGTCATGTAGGTCACAATTCTGGAGATCGTTAATCTGTTCTTGATTACTGATAAGTTTATCTCAAAGAAAAGGAAAGAAGCTATTATCCTCCTTTAAAGACAACTAATTTAAAACCCTTCATCCAACAGGCCTTCAACTTAAGTAACACCACCACCACCACCACCACCACCACCACAACAAAAACAACAACAACAACAACAACAACAAAACTCAAATTTCAGAGCCCTTCGGTGTGGTGTTGGCATGGGTATCGGGCGCTGATTTACACCAAGCATCCAGCGCTGTTAAAAGCTGAATACTTAGTCAACTGGACGATTAGTGCAAACCTATGTCAAGTAAAATTTTCTCATGGGCATTGCATTTACAGATGGGTGCACGATTGTTATTGCGATCCAAATACACGGATCATGCTGTAAAGCCTATAAAAAGCAGTTCACCAGCACGAAATACACTGATATATGAATTGCTTCAACTGCGCCCGTCTTTGGGTTACAAAGCCCTACAATCACTACTAGAGCAGCTGCTACGGTAAACCTAGTAATAAGATACACGATTTCCAGGCCTAAGGCCAAATCCATGACTTTCTGAAGAATCAATAATCAGCATTTGTATTGAAACTGTCACTGCAATGCGCGGGACACCTGTGAGCAGCAATGGCTGTGGTAGACGAAAATGCTCGCGCGTAAACGTTAGACTAGGAGCAGCGATATTATAACAGTGTATACATATGAATATCAATATAATATATATATATATATATATATATATATATATATATATATATATATATATATATATATAGAGAGAGAGAGAGAGAGAGAGAGAGAGAGAGAGATAGAAGATCTTATCTTAAATTCTCTTCATACGACACTATTTCAATCGGAGGACAAAGGTGTCGCTTGTCCTCCGCTCTCTTCGGTTATGACTGAGTGTCCTCCGCTCGAAACACCAGTGTCGTATGAAGAGAATTTAAGGTAAGATCTTCTATATCTATGAAATGCTCCCACAGTTGAGCACTCTTATCAATTATTTCAACTTATCTTCAAACTATATATATATATATATATATATATATATATATATATATATATATATATATATATATATATATATATATATATATATATATATATTATTATTATTATTATTAGCTTTTCCTCCGCTGACCCGACGTGGGCGATGTCTGACAGGCTGTGATGAGAACTGACACAAAATTACCTTACATGTAGTACTCCGTGCGCCGTCACTTTCTTCAGATTTTAAAAATCAAGACATTATTCCCGGTGAAACTGAACATCTGATTCCTTAATCAAGGCACTGGATCTTACCCAATGCATAACGTCTAGGCCTGTTCGCAGAGGGGTGAAGAAAAACAAAAGCGTCGACTCTTTTTCTCCAGCGGACCTAGGTCTTGTTCTCAACATTCAGTATGTAGTCAAAATTCGTGTGCTAACCACAAAGCCTCGTTTAAAATTCCATCAAAATATTATTATTTTTTTAGTAATAATATCTGCACGTAGAAAAAATCACGTGAGGTAGCAGTTGCAGATGCTCCTGAGTCACCGCGACTCTCATGGCTTTCAAACATATGAGCCTGTCACCTGAGCTTTGTGCTCATTTTGACATCCTCCTCTACCGCCATGACTCACGGGATGACTCAAAGACTGATAAACAGAGCCCACCATTCATTGTTATTAATGGTAAGCACACACAAAAAAAGAATATGAGTTTGTTTTCACAAAACTGGAGATTTCTGATTAGTAAGAGAGCAAAAGGCGCACCGTTGGGACCTAATACTACTGGATTTTGACGAATCGGAAATAATTTCCACGCTAGATTCAATCTTACCATCCGCAGATTGAATACTGTTGAATTCAAAACTAGAACTGGAAGGATGGACCGTCCCTAGCGCCATTGCGGTTCTCAACTTGTAAGGGCGGATGCGTTAGTGTGAGGGCCACCTGAGAGCGAGGTTTGATTTGAATGAATAAAGAGTCAGTTTTACAGGACCAGTCCACAACTGGCGGTGATCGCAGAGTTTCCGACTCTATGCTAACTGGTTTATAATATCAATATCTATTACTTGATTAACAAATCTCACTAAAGTATGATAAATGAAAGTCTTTTTTGGCAATGACAAAACTTCCCTGCTAGCATCTATTCTCCAATGTATTCCGAGTGTATTATGGGAGGAGCCACACCAGACCCAAGGCATAAATGACGACTGGCGCGCGTCGTCATAGCGTGTGGACATTGACCGTTTTACGGGTCTTAACACCGTTAGGGATTAGAGCCAGTTCTTGGTTCGTTACCTAGCCAAGCTTACAATTAATTAACAATTGGAGGGCTTTATATAGTAACCTATTGGGATATCTAATTTAATACAGTTTACTTGGTGTGCATTTTGTTACAATGATCAATTAATTTAATTAATTAAAGCTGTTAAATTGGACTAAAATGGGAAGACATATTATTTATCTCAATTTTAAAAAAGTTTTGTGACATATACTCATGATTTCTCCATAACAAAAAAAATTTCACCCTCTTTAATGTTGCTGCTAAAGACAAGTAACATAATGGCCCCTATTGTGTTTACATCAGTGAACTTGTTTACAATAGGAACAAACTACTGAGTACTAGTCAGGCTGTCTCCCACCCTCGCAAGGATATTGGCAATGGCAAAGTGAGACAGTTGCTTTCTTTTATCTTTTCCAAATAAATATCTATTTCTGTATGTCTGCAAACGTTTTCGCGAGTTGACCTTCACGCAAATATATATTAAGTGTTTTAGAAGCAATGTAAACATGCTACCATTTTTTTCCATCTTTCCACAGGTCAAACATTTTTGAATTATAACGATGGCTGCCTTGTTTTCAAGACAGCTCCTTGTTTCAACTTTACATTGTCATTTTCAGATTCGCTTTACAACCATTTTGTCTTTTTTGAAGCGCCAAAAAGACACGTTTCTTAGTCTCAAGAGAAACTGACAATTTACGTTCTTTACTTATCCCATTACCAAGTCCCTTTGCTCTCTTTTTCTCACTGATGTCTTATGCATCACCGAATTGAAGAGTGAGAAGAAGAAAGAGTGAAAAAACAAAAAACAAAAAAAACAAAAAACTAAAGCACCTTGAGAAAAGACGTGTGTAAAGACGACCCTTACACATGAGAATAGATAAACTTGATGTGGGACCGTCAGGATCCCGCCGCCCCCCTCCGATCTACTCCTGAAATCTCCTTATCGACTCAACTGACAATCATTCCTCTTCCTCTCCGCTTAGTTCCTTAATCATCTTTTACTTCATTCCCTCTTGCTTCTCCTCTCTTTATATCAGAAGAAGATGGCACCATTCTCTTCTCTGCTACCCCTCTTTTTTCTTCCACCTTATCTCCTAAGCTCCTTTAAAACCCCATTGTCCACCATAATTCCCATTCCACTTAATGATTTCACCTCAGTTTTATCTTTAATATGTGTATATAAGTATATATTATGAACACACACAAATACACATTTCGATCTATATACCTGTCTTAAAAACGCTTTATTCGTCTGTCTATCCATCTATTTGTTTCCCCAACCCCTCTCTCTTTCTCTTTCTCTCTCTAAAAGCAAATCATACTAAAATATTTTACCTTTCAAACACACACTGTGACAAAGCAGGCATGCAGCTTTAACGCTGAGCGGCTCGAAATTCTTAAACCCTTTCGTCTAAGAAAAGACACAAGTACCCGGTAATACAATGCTGTGCTATCACTAGTATAGAAAATATGACGTATTTGCAATTTGAGACACACCCGATTAAGAAGAAACAGAGGGCGATAGTTGTGATTGTTACACTTAAAGCCCACTTCCAATGTTGTAAGTCGCTGGTATTTTTTTTTTGCCGCTTTATTCTTCATTATTTATGCAGGATATTTTGGTTAGGTGATTCACCCTCTTTAACCCGCCCTCACATTACAATGGCTAGTTACTGCGAGCACACATTCGAGTTAACAAAAGATGGCATTGCAGTCAGTCGTGAAGGCGAGGTCATACCGACTTTCTCTCTACATCCATCACTGAAGCTCTAAGTAAATTCGCCCTAGACCTGCTCTTTGCTTTGTCCGTGTTGTGCTTTGAACACAAGCACATGAAACATCCTGGCTCTCCAGGTCCTGAAGTGTTGTTTTATATAATGGAAAGGCAGAGGCATCGCTCGGTGTCCTGACGATTTCTATCTTGATGCTTGATTGGCTGGTAAAAATAGTTTATGTTGATTTGGAAGAGCTTTAAAATTTTAGCATGTAATTATAATATTAGTCCAAGATTTCTCTGTACCACATAATGATAGAATTAGTCCAAGATCTTTTGTAGCATATAATTATACTATTAGTCTTTAGACAGCCCATAGAGAGGGAGAGAGAGAGAGAGAGAGAGAGAGAGAGAGAGAGAGAGAGAGAGAGAGAGAGAGAGAGAGAGAGAGAGAGAGAGAGCGCATCTTATCACATTAGCACTGTGATCCCTCATAGTGACTGATGTTGATGTCACTGTATATAAGCCACCCACAATACGCTTGAAATAATAGAGGTATGAACAAGTTACTCATAGCTCCGTGCTAGAAACTGAAAAGATCAAGGGTGAAGCTCTTCGAGAAAAATGTATTTCGTGTAGAAAAATACCCCTGAGAGAGAGAGAGACATCTAACTCAATAAATGATCCCAATTGGGCTTTAGTTTTATGCCTCACACGTAGGATTCCCCGTTCAAATGCACAGGTGGGGAAGGAAACTGCATTAAAGAAAATCAAACTTTACAACAATGGTAGATAACTTTATCTCCTTCAGAGCAACTCGAACAGTTTTAAAATGTGTAATCTTTAAGTTGGAGGATTCTTTTTCTTTTCAGTTTTTCTACTCCCTTAATGTGGAAAAAGAGCGTTTTTAATATAGTCTTGATTAAAATAATGATAATAATAATAATAATAATAATAATAATAATAATAATAATAATAATAATAATAATAATAATAATAATAATAATAATAATAATAATAATAATAATAATAAGTTGTTTCAAAATAATTAATCCAATTAATGATTCGAAATCCCTGAGAACAGTGGTTCAAAAGTAATCTGGTTCACCAAGAACAAATTTGATAATAAAAATGGATAACCATAACTACAAAAGAAATGTATTGTACTTTGAAAGCATTTTTAGCCTAAATCCATAACTTTTCTTCATTTTTATTTTACCGCGTGGGACACTAATCTTGGCAAACCGCAATTACATAAACTTCAAATACATTGAGTGATTTTGGAAAAGATAGCGGAGAAAGAAATCGAAGTTCTCTTTAATAATAATATATAGACAAATCATTGGGCTTTTATATGCGTTATATATTATTTAATGGCAGCAGATTTGGATTTCGCTGGGTTGCTCAATTAAAGGCTCTTGTTTACGCTGAACAAGCAGAAAAAAAAAAAAAAAACTCGGTCAGCAAACTGGGCGGTATTATTAGTTATTTATAGCTCCATTGTCAGCAATGCTAGGGGTCGCTGCGTGCGTCAGCTGACCATGCTGTAGCAATAATAATGCAGTCAAGTTGATGACGAAATGCGACCCCGGCCCGTCTAGATTCTATAGCTTGCAATAATATAGGCCAGGCCTCCAGCTGTGTCTGAGCCTGCGGGGGTATGGATCATCTAGCTAGGTTAGGCCTGCGGGGGTATGGATCATCTAGCTAGGTTAGGCCTGCGGGGGTATGGATCATCTAGCTAGGTTAGGCCTGCCGGGGTATGGATCATCTAGCTAGGTTAGGCCTGCGGGGGTATGGATCATCTAGCTAGGTTAGGCCTGCGGGGGTATGGATCATCTAGCTAGGTTAGGCCTGCGGGGGTATGGATCATCTAGCTAGGTTAGGCCCACGTGCGTGCTACGTACTACTACGTACTTGACCAGTCGACCTCCATGGCTGTTCAGGTGTTCAAAACATCGTAGGCGTCACCGGAACATATTGCCTTCAGTAATAATTTATTATTGTACAGTAATGACGCTTGCGTTCACGTTCCGTGTGGGCGAGTTAGTTTCTCAAAGCAATAAATTTGCATGAAAAAAAAAGGTAAAAATTAGGTGCAGAAAGCGTATGAAACAAAAAAAAAAAAAAAGAAAGAAACATCGTTTTAGTCCACTTCAGTTTGGAAATTCATAAGTAAGAAACCCAGCATCATGTCATTTAGAGAATTAATAACACGTGTCTCACGATCAAATCTTTTATTTCATCCAGTCTTGTAAAAAAAAAAAAAAAAAAGAAAGAAAGAAAGAAAAGAAAAGGCCAGCCTCTGTCATTAGGGCTTATAGCTATTCAGTAGTGGGTGGGTGTTGATGCTATGTCAGAGCACGTATTATATGGGGGTGAAATGTCGACGTTGCTTGGATGCAAGAACATTCATATCTTATGATTTTTGTAGGGTTGCTTTCCTTTTTCTTTAAAAGATATATATATATATATATATATATAATATAAAATTATATAGATCAAGTTTTAGTAATCTTTAAGGAAAGTGCTGCTCACAGGTTGTTGTTTTTTTCCTAACTGTGGACGTTTTATGGGAATAATTCCACAAATACTTAGAAAATGAAAGTCTGTTGAGATTTTGAATTATGTAAAAAAAAAATATATGAAAGTCACCACCAACTTGAGATTTCCAAGTGGATTTTTTTTTTCTGGCTATACGAATAACACGGGGCTGAACTGAGTCAAGGTGAAGTTCAATCACCAGATGTCTTCATTCTAGTTATTATCTCGGTTGTTAGGTCTAGAAACCGCGGGAACCATGACCGAGAATGCTGAGATGTGGAGGCGCAGATCTGTGTCAGTCAGCAGAACGTTCAGCCCGCACGTTGAACCAGAGAGAGAGAGTGTGTATAGTTGAACATAACCACAACACTCTTGAGCACTGCAGTAGATCTAACACGGTGCAGATTGGTGGCTTGGTGCAGGTAGTGAGTCAGGTAAACACCGAGTTGGCGCTAGATCATTTTCTTCTGGGTGAATGGATTGATGGCATTCTCTATCACTTGGGTGGGCTTTATTAGGCGGCCGCGGCCACAGATCACAAAGCAACTTTGATTGGACAGATTCATTTTTATGGTTGATCTTTTGCATGTCTGCTACATAAATACAAAGTCTCGGGCTTAAGCCAGGACTCCAAACTAGCGCTCTTTCGGCAGGATCAATCAATCAGGTGCCCTGCTCTTTAGCGTAAGCGACCATGACCTTCAGGCTTCCACTCATCCCCCTGTACCTGGTCACTTTCAGTGCTTCTGCCACTCGTCCTACTTTGACCCTTGAGCCACTTCGTTCTTCCATCCAACATCTTTTCACGCTGTTTTCTTTCCCCTGCTGCGTTTTCCTTCGATCATTCCACTTGTCACAAGATGCTCTATTCTAGTTTCTGTCTTCTCATCACAAGGCCAAAAAAAGGGTATTATAGCAAGAGACGAGGCCCAAAGTCTAGACAATGGATTTGCTCGAATCCCGGCAGTCTGCCTTGATCTCCGTGATGGTGCAAAACTTAGGGTGATCGAATTATTCGACGAAATATTGATCTGCCTAAGCGAAGCAACTAGAGTCTAGATCTAGCAGCGTGTAGAAAAAAAAATATCCGTCACTGGATTTCTGGCCTACTTTCCGGGCCTTGAATGCACGTTCTTGACAGACAGCCGAGAAAAATAATGTGGGACAATTTGCTCTCATTACCGAATTTTTCAGAGTACAGTATCTGGCATGGCAGTGCGCGCAGCTGGTACAGGTATGCGTATTTGCACTGCGTTAAAAAGAAAAAAAAAAGCTAGCGCGTTTTTCTTTATCGAGGGGAGAGGAAAGCGAGCTTTGGTTGGACCAAGTGGTTGGCAAACCCTGGTTGTTTTAAACAACGAAGATAAAACATTGGGAGTGCAGTTTGGGTTTCCATATTCTGCGCTTTCTTTCTTCGCTGTTTTAAATCGGAATTATTTATGAAAGGTTAGGTTCAAATTCAAAATAAGAACGAAAGTGGGGGAAAAAATTATGTCACGTCGAAATTAGAGACAAGTTTTTTTTTTGTTTTTTTTTTGTTTTTTTTTTTTTTTTGGGGGGGGGGGGGGGGAAGGGGTTGCTTAAAATCTCATGTAAGTCCACGGCACGGTGTTTATATCCCCCAACCCCTCCCCCCTATGAATCACGAATCACGATGGAGCGGTCAAAACAACCGACAGGCTAGGCGAACTGCGTCGATTTTGCCTTCAGAACTACGATGTAACTTTCAATTCAATCAATGGCGAACAACCAGGCGTTACTTAATACATGTACCCATACAGACTGACTGTGCGACCCCTGATAATGCGTGCGGCAGTGTACGGTAGTTTGTTTTTCGTAAAAGCAGCTCTCTATTCATTTCGTTGTTTTTTTTGTTGTTTTTTTTTATTAAAATGAAAAGGGGGAAGAGGCGGAATGTGACAAGTTAAACTACATTGTATGCACAGAGAGATCTCGGCACAGATAAGCACGATATAGTAATTATAACAAATCCGTCGGGCTTTAACGTTATGGTATTTTAAATCTCTCCCTATATCTTTTCTTATTAACAGACTAGCATTACAGTGGCGCTTGTTGTTCATTTTTGTTTGTTTGTTTGTTTTTAATTTTGTTTTAGTTATAAACACCCACATTACTATTTTGTTACAAAAAAAAAAACAAAACCCATCCCGATCAGGTTGTTTTACATCCCCTAAGTCCCCCCAGGGATCTTTTCCATCCAAAGAGGGGAAGGATGGCATCAATCGGCCTCACCAAGAGATGTCGTCCCACTCCTTGCCATCGACTGAATCCCGGACTTTCTTATTGCCAGTCCAAAGCGCAACCCACTGATCTATCTGGTCGGCAGGCAGAATACGGACCGTTTGGCGAGAAAACGCTTCCCACGAAACAATGGTAACCGAAAGTGTGTATGCCGAGTCTGCGGGAAGGACCAAAGAGTACTGGTAGTGCGTCTGTTGGAAAGACCAAATAAATCCGTATCGATTTCTTCGAAAGCGAGCTCAAATGAACCACCAGTGGTTTACGGTTTAGCGTATGTGTTGAAAATGCTCCTCAGTACAATATGCTATTCTCAGCGTAAAGAAAATATATTGGTTTTTTTTAAAGGTATAGAATTCGTGTCCATAAAGTCATGGTCTCGCCGAATTTGTTTCAGTTGTTCCATAAAATTGCGTTATCATTTTTTTTTTCTCAATAACTGATTGAGAGATAAAGCAACATTTCAGATAAAACCCTCTGATTAAGCTAATAATAAGTCTATACATGTAGCTAGCATTAGAAGGAGTGAATTTTTTTTTTTTTTTTCACACACTTTTGGTTCTTCACCTTAATGAGACAGGTATAGCCTTAAACTTCATAATGCGCTTTACATGACTTCGGCTTTTTTTTTTTTAATAATGCGTCCAGATAACGGATAAATTTGACTTAATTTCTACTATGTTTATAGTTCACGCATCCGATAAGCAAAGCACCTGTTGACCTAATCGACGAAAAAAAAAGTCAACGTTTGCGTTTGCCACTTCGAGTCAGAGCTAGCTGTTTATTCTAACTATAACTACTAACAATAAATTATTTGTCATTGTTTTGGGGTTTGTTTGCTTTTTTAATGTTGTTTCTTCTATCTCCAACCACTGCCGACGGAGGACAATTCGATTTTACTCTGAGCTGAAGGGACAGCTGAGTCTACGTATACAATATTTTAAATGACACCCCCACCCCTACCCCCACTCCCTTCCTCCCTCTTACCTAACTGATTACTGCATCACTTGTAAAACCCACTGAACATTAGAGACATACAAAGATCAGTGGTTTCCTCTAGCGTTTGGCTGTATTTTTTTTTCTAGTATGATTACCACAATGTTTGGCGCCCAATTTGATCAACCGAGGATCACTGATCCACTATGAGGTGAAATCTAATTTTTCGTTTTTGTCTTATGCCTGTCTTATGCCTGTAGATAATAGGCACTCTTTGAATTGAATCATAAAATAATCCTTTCCTCTTAAACTGCATTTAAATGTCTGACACTCAACATAGTAAAATATAAGTAAAATATATTCACAAAAAAAAAAGCATTGACCTCAACAGTGATAAATTCAAGGACCACCGAGAAGATAGGTATCGAACCATGATGGTGGATAGTGAGTGACTTATATTAACAGGGTATAAGTGGATCCTGGAACTGACATTATTTTATGTTTGATATTTTATTACAAAAATTGTTTAGTATTCTTCAAAAGTGAGGAAAATTATTTTTTATCACTTTATAAAGAATGGATTAAAGATTAGTTAAGTTGCAACTGGTTTCTATACCAAATCAAATTTTTTCTTTATCTCAATACATCTTTCAGAGATTTTAGACGGTTAAAGGGTATAAAACAGGAAAAATATTAAGTATTCAGATGATAGAGAAATTCAAGCTGGTATATATAACATAGAAAAGGATACAATGTATATGTACTTCAAATCATTATCTATTTGGTCGTATCTGTTGTCTCCTTTTGATCATTCAAATATTTTACCAGCCATAAGACTTTTCATGGCAGCTAGGCAAGGAAAAAGAATTTCATAAAAGTAGAACAAATTAAAAACTTACCTAAAAATCCCTTTTTGGCAAGTTCTATACTAAATCTGCGTGTGATTTTCTCCAGTTCATTGAGAGAGTAGTCGGAGGGGTTGATCTTAAGGCCAGCCTTGCCACCACCAAATGGTACATCCACAACTGCACACTTGTATGTCATCAATGCAGCCAAAGCCTTGACCTCATCAAGGTTCACATCTAAGCTGTAACGTATACCTGAGGACACAATGGTATGCACGGACATAACACCAGAAACTTGGTACAGGTACATCAATACATTCATTTTGATTTTCTAATAGATAAAAAGGCAAAGAATCACCAAATTTCACTTGAAAAAGACTTGGTGTTTTCAGCCAATATTATCCACAGGGTCCCAACTTGTAAACAAAAATGTCAGACTGATAGTTCTATTTATTGCAACAAACATTTACAGTTATACTTTTAGAGACTGTCACATTATTTTTTTTATCAAAGTTAATAACACAACTCACTATGTCACAGATACATTTTGCAAGAAAACAGTATTACATTACATGGATAAATTATTAGCGATTGATTTAGAATTCAACACTTACACAATTTTTATTTAAGAAATTCATTGTTAATCTAAGCCACTAAGTATATACATCCTAGACAAAATTTGGGCAATCTAAGTCAAAGGCATTTTAGTGCATGTATTATTGATGAATAATATTATATTATTCCAACGAGCTCCAAAACTCCAAATTAATTAGGTACATAGTTAAAAAGCTTCCCTTCTGAGAATATTTATGTCCAATTTTGTTAGTTGAAAAATACTCTTCCCTGGGTTACCTATGTTAAACTTCTTTTATTATTTTATATTATAAAATAGTTTCTTTATAGCCGTATAAACAAATGGCCTCGAGGGTAAGGCTAATCCGAAACAGATAGTCATTGCATGACTTGGGCAATATGCATAAGCCATCAATGATGCAGCTTTTTCTATTTCCACAGAAACAAATAAAATTACTGATATTTTCACTTGCTTACAATCTACATTGTATTTACCTCCTTTGCAAGGGGTCCGATGCTGATTATGTTGTGCCCTGTAGCCTTCAATCATTTCATATTTACCATTGTCACGTTTAATTGGAAAGGAAATAGCTATCACACTGTTGCACGGTTTGATGACCTTCATATACCCGTTTACAATTTCTCGCTTCTCATCCATTGTCAAATTTCTTCCTCGCACTTTGTGCACGAGCTTGTCTCCCAGCATTGATGATGATTTGTCAAAAAACAGTTCAACTTGTTCGAAAAAACTTGGCTCGTCATTAGCTTCTGAGCTGTACGGCCGGGAAGACAAGGCAGCTGCGACATATTTTGAGTGAGCCAAAGCTCCTCCTTTCTGTAACGACTGTGGTAAACTCCGCAACATAATGGATCAGTTGACAGTTATAGGCAGTCCTGATGATGTAAGAGAGGTATTGAGTGACATAAAGATAAGCCTTGCTCAACATAAAATGAAAGTATGTTTATAAAAAAACAACGCTACGGGAGAAGCCTCTGATTGTCTTAAAATATGACATTCAAATCTTAGACTTTGTGGATGATTATATTAAGATTCAAATATTTATTTCTAAAAATGGCGAGATATTGTATTATTGATATACTGAAACGTTGTTCATTTCCTTGGAGAATTTTTACTGAAACGTTGTTCATTTCCTTGGAGAATTTTTCAAATTATTTTTGGCAACTGGGGTGTCTCCAAATGATAAATTCTGTGCAGGATAAACTATATAAGTCTAGATTCTAGATGTCTAGATCTAATTCTATGTATATGAAAGCAGTTCTACGCTATCTGAAGGCCCCCACACGGATATTTTACTATTGATATATGTGGCGAAATATTCAAACACATGATAGTTATATGTACTGTATATGAAGATCAAGCTCAATGTGTGCCTTGGGTCGGAAAGGTCACTTTTTTACCGATCTTCTATATTTAGACCATGGATTAAGCCTTAGATCTACCTAAAAATTTAGAATAAATCTCGATGTATAAGCCTAAAAAAAAAGTCCAACTTAGCGTTAATACTTCTCTATATTTATTTCATTCAAATTTAAATCTAGTAGAAATATGCAAAACTCTAGATTTATCCTTGATCTAGATCTTGCCTAGATAAGTCGAGGTTTTGAATCTAAGCTTAGACATACCTCGAAACTCCCTGCACACAGTCTCGAATGATCGTTCTGTCTCTAGAGGCCCACAGGCAAGTAGACAACCCAGTAGACACAACTGGGGCACTGGTGATACTGGGGTGGGATTAATTATTTACTGTAATCGAACAAATTTGTATAAAATATCGATACCAAGCACGAGTAGTAGTAGTAGTAGTAGTAGTAGTAGTAGTAGTAGTAGTAGTAGTAGTAGTAGTAGTAGTAGTAGTAGTAGTAGTAGTAGTAGTAGTAGTAGTAGTAGTATAATTTCATGGCAAATGGATGTATACATTTTATATGCATGAGTATATTGCTATATAAGAAGTGACACATAAGTAGAAAGCCAAGAGGGTTTAATTTTTTTTTAGAACAAGACTTGCTACATATTGTATTTTTTTCTTATTTTTCATTGCAGAACAAAATTTCTTCCTAAAGGTTATACCATGCATGTATGCGCCGTTCATTTATCATTGAGAATAAGAAATTCTTTTATTAATATAAATAAGTAATAGTAGTAGTAGTAGTAGTAGTAGTAGTAGTAGTAGTAGTAGTAGTAGTAGTAGTAGTAGTAGTAGTAGTAGTATAGTATAGTATAGTATAGTATAGTATAGTATAGTATAGTAGTAGAAGCAGTAGAAGTATAGTAGTAGAAGCAGTAGAAGTATTAGTAGTAACAGTGGCAGCAGTAATAGAAGTAGTAGCAGTGTTGCTGAAGGTAGAGCTACATTAGCTTTATAGTTCTGCTACCTTGATCAAACTCATCCCTATAATCCGGGCTATGCTCAGCACTTTTCATATTAATATGATGAACATAGCTTAATTGAAATTTTGTATAGAGACCAGTTTATTTTGTTCAAAATGTTATATGGCCCACTAAAAGTCTATTCTCTTATTTTGGGTCTATCCTTTTTTTTTCCCTTAATCTCCCCCCCCTCTTTCTCCTCTTTGTCTATTCTCTCTCTCTCTCTCTCTCTCTCTCTCTCTCTCTCTCTCTCTCTCTCTCTCTCTCTCTCTCTCTCTCTCTCTCTCTCTCTCTCCTCCTCCTCCTCCTCCTCCATACAAACACCTTTTTTTTTTTATTTAATTATGGTTTTCGTATGCTGACAGCATAAAACTTTGAGAATCTATTCCGAAAAAGAGTGTCCCTACGTGTCTACGGTTTGTATACCTCATCTTGGTTAAATAAAAAGCCACCTATAGGAAAAGTGTGAAGGTGCATAGAGAGTCATTATAGAGATAGAGATACAGAGAGAAAGAGACAAAGACCATAGAGAGATAGAGATATAGAGAGACAGAGGGAAAGATAGCGATAGAGATAGAGGAGAGGAGATGGGAGAGAGATCGAGAGAGAGAGAGAGAGAGAGAGAGAGAGAGAGAGAGAGAGAGAGAGAGAGAGAGAGAGAGAGAGAGAGAGATTAAAATAAACATCTCAACATCTTTATTCTCGATTACGCAGTAATCGTATTGTTCCATTATGGGGTGCACTGATCGCAAAGCAGCTGTTGACCTTGACATGCCATTCAGGATATAGGAGGTGTGCCCCTCTCATCCAATCAAATTCGAACGTGCGATAAAAACACGTTTATAGGATATCCTTTCATTGCGTAAAATAGAGGTGTGTCTTGTTTTTGTCTCTTCACATATTTATTGCAAAACGTCAGCAAAACATCAGTGATATCTCTCAATGAAATTAAGTGAAGAGACGTACAAGATAAGTTTGGAAAGATTGCAGCACACAATCAGCACACTCCAGTAACGTGGCTGTGTCAGAAAGACGAAGAGTCAGGCTTGTGATGAGTCGTACAAACAGGCTTGCTTCACACGTGGTTTTGCTTTAATTGATATTAATTTTGTGGGAAAGACATTATGCTAATGAGTAATGCTCTGATTGAGATGTTTCAGACGCTTAGAAAATTTGTCGTTTACTTCCGTTTCTTAGAAAAAGGGTAATTTTACTCTCGTTGAGCGAATGATACACCACGAAACATGAGTGAATGGAATGGTTACATTTTCCAGGATGTGGTGTTTCGTTTAATGAAAGAGAGGGGGCAGAGAGAGAGAGAGAGAGAGAGAGAGAGAGAGAGAGAGAGAGAGAGAGAGAGAGAGAGAGAGAGAGAGAGAGAGAGAGAGAGGGAGGGAGGGAGGGAGGGAGGGAAAGGTTTGTATCGGACTGACTTAAAATAGATTCCATATGGAAACAAATAAAGCACCACCTCACTCCCCCCCGCCCCCTTTTTTTTTTTTGCTTGACCTTTGCTGAGAGTAATCATAAGACTTGTAACTTTTAAATGAAATTTCAAAGACTTGCAATATTGATGCATATAGGCCTATACTGTATAATCATATAAATGTTTTAAACTGGCAATAGAAATAAAATAACGTTGACAAGATCAGAAACATTTGTATATCATTATAGCGTTCAACACTCTGAAAGAGAATGAGGCCACGTTAGGACTACTTCTAACATGATAAGTGATAATACGTGATACCAATAACCTACTTTTAGTAACTTGACCTTTAACATTAAAAAAAAAAAAGCACTAAGCGATACTTGTATGTTTGAGATAAGTTTATATTCATACAAAAGGTACGTTAAAGTGGCAGAATTTCGAAGCTTGCTGCAAATTAAAGGTCTCAATTTTTGTCATTGCAGAAAAGAGCATTTTGTAATCTATACAGACTGCATCATGAGATTGGTTGAAATTTTGGTAAATATTTTTTCAATGCGTAGAATTTCGGTCCTGTTAACGTGGTTGGTTACGAACCTCAAAGAAAAAAAAAGTGAATAGAGTTTGGAGCTTTTTCGAAGGTATGGGTTATAATTTTGAAAGTAAGACTTCAAAACATCTCTGGCATCTACTTTCTATCCTGGTTTTTTTTTTTTTAATTGAATTGATAGATGGTAGCATTTTTTACGATCCATTCTACCTGCTTTATTGTTCTAAGCAGGAGAAAGTGTTGCTCACATAGATGCCTTTGACGCTTTCTTCATCAAGTAAGATTTTTAAATTACCTCTTCTGTTTCCCGTGTATATATATATGTAAAAACATATATGGCAATCCAGATATTCACAGTCGGAAGTTCAGAGGTTTTCTCATTCACAGCAGATAAAATTTCAGAGAGTACATTTTTGTAGGTATTGCATTGGTTTGTGTTTCGACCTGAGGCTTGTTTAAACTTTTCCTGGCTAAATGTTATTCTCCTTTCCCCTGCTTCATAAGTCTATAGCTCATATTTTGGTACAGGACGTATATGGCAAACATCCCAACTGCATAATTGCACTAAGCTTATTAGTTTACTGTAGCAGGGTCACTAACCAGCTTAGAGGTTAAAGAAGAAAAGTAAAAGTAAAAACAAATAAGCTGCAAATAAATTAAAAAGAAATGTATCTTTTCATTAAGCACACGCTATGAAAAGTAAAAAACAATCCTATAATCTTTCACAAATAATTTTTTTTTCAATTCTTTTAATTCATTAAAAATGTACGGTAGATGTGACAAAATACATGTCTTGCAACAAATCCAAACATGTAAATTCTATAAAAAGAAATGCAATTTCTATTTAGCACACGCCAAGGCAGGTAGAGAACAATCTTAAAATTGGTCATAAATCATTTTTTTTTCATTTCTATCAATTCACTAAAATATATGATAGATGCAACACCATATGTGTCTTGCAACAAATCCAAATAGGAAGGATATTGCAAACTACAGTTATGAAGAATCAATTTTGAGGCTGTTTGTAGCAAGCAGGAGAGATTTACAATAGCTTCAAGAAGATAATCATAATGTAGTACTATTGACTTTATTTGAAATCTGTGGATTTTAGATATAGTTCAGAAAGATCATACACATAGAGCACTGCCACGTTTTTCCAGAGCTGTTTGCATTTAATATCTTCATCTATTACTTTAAATCTCAAAAGATTTCCAAGCAATTTAATACTGTTTTTATTGAAAAGTAGTACATGCATAAAAATGTATTGTTATTAAAATAAAACAAAACAAATGCATGCTTACAGTAAAAAGGAAAGAGACAACTTCTTAAAGATATAATTCAAAGCTTGAAGTCATAGTCATACCTGTGGGTTGATCTTACAAAAGCTTAGTCTAAAGACCTTTAACAGAAAGCATTGTGTGAAACGTGAAAGGAACAAGTGGTCTTATTATTATGTTACTGATAACAATTAATTGGCAAGTAAAAATGTGTCGGTAAACACAGTGAAAATTATCTCCATGGATACATTTATATGAAAAAAAAATATCGAAAACAAAGAGACAAAGAAAACAAAACATACATCCTTTTAGCAATGATTAGAAAATATGCAAACCAACCAAAAATTCTTGAATGAAAGATTGATTTACAGTTGCCATAAAAAGTTTAAACTTAAAAGTTGATGACTTGTCAAAAAGAATGAGACATGTAAAAGATGAAAGCGACACAAGTGATTAGATTTTGCACAAAATTTGGCAATGCAACATCCCTTGAAAATCAAAATCCATGCAGAAAAGGTGGAATGTCAATGATGTCACACAAATAAAAATGAAAGTAAACATCTTTGGAGTAGGTAATCGTTTAAACTTACCGTTTCATTGCGTTTAAGAATTTTTCTTAAGATATAAAAGTATAAATTTGGTAAAAGTGTGTATGAACAGAATCCAAAGTAAAGCATCCTACTTTTGAGAGGTTACTAATTGAAACTATCAAAGCAATTTATGAAAACAAATTTATAAAAATTCTTGTATTAAAACTCAAGGAGGATAAATCTCATCTCACACACATGAACATTTTTCACCTAAAACTTCACAAATGCCACATCTACTAAAAATCAAAATCCACGCAAAGAAGGTGGAATGTCATTGATGTCATAAAAACAAAAACTAGAGTTAAAAGTAAGCCTTACTAAAACACATCAAGATAAAAGAATACAGTTGTCAAAGCTTAACAGAGTATTTTGAACAAAAAAAAATTAAACCAACAGTAAAATAAGTCAAAGAAAAAAAAGCAAGCACTGGTTTCACTTTGGCTTTATAGTCATAAAACTGAAAAAAGAGTAGTTGCGTGAGATTTAAAAAATAATTATTATCTTACTCTGCATAAAATATCTTTGTTAATTATGAAAATAACAATGCAAATGAGAACACTTCAGAGATTTGCCAAACGATTCTTATCCATCCTTAACCAAAGGCAGAAAGTAGGTATTTGAAAACCTCTTGATCATATGGCATCATGTCTAGAATCTTATGTTGGGCATAAACGATTCTCACACTTTTGTACACAATAAAATGGGTACATCGTAATTATTTGAAAAAATTATAACAAATACATTGGAAAATAAACAGAAAAAAAATTTAAAAAATCATAATTTAAAAAGCAGACCCAAAAATATACATAAAATAGCAACACAATTTAAAAATCTATCAAATAGTTGACACACTTTTTTTGAAACATATATTAGGCACCAGAAAGGCTATGACACATGGGTAAACGTCAGCAAAAATAATAAGCTTGCAAAAAAGTTGCAAAGAATTAGTCTTGTGTGTTATTCTAAGAAGATATCTTGATTTAAAATTATTCAAAATCAGTCCGAATAGGTAAAACTTAAATCTTTGTCTCAAACCATATGACAGTTATAAAACTTTTTAGAAAAAAAAGTGATAAGAAAACTTTGTGTGTGTGCGCGCACAAATTTTTTTTCAAGGCTGTTATGATTTTAAATAAAGAATACAAAAACAAAACAAAAAAAAAGATAAAAACAACAAGGACCAAAGATGCACTTAAGACTAAAAGTAAACAGGGTGTTGGATAAAAATAAAAGAGAAAAGCTTAAAGCAATGCAAAAGATTCCTTGTCAGAGAGTTGAACAACACGTAAAGCTTGTGGAGAAAAAATAATCATTATGTTGTATCTGGTCCAAAAGTCAAATATCAAGGGTGTTGGTATTTAGGACAATGCAATTCTCTGTCTAAGCTTCCTAATATTGAAATTTTTTCATAGTATTATCAACATTCTTTAAAGAAATGATATAATATACTTTTACAGTTTGCAATAACTCTATGAAAGGAAAAAAAAACAATTTCAAGAGCTGTTCTTTCTAAACTAAATTCACTAAGATAGTGATTTACTGCAAATTTTAGTGCCAGTAGTATCCTCTAATAAAACATTACTGCTAAGAAAAAAAAAAACCCATAAAACAAGATATCCTCCATTGCACTGTATTGCCTGAATATATTAAAAATAGCTAATACATGAAGTAAGAAACTGTTTTACAAAGGCTTATGAATTAGAACATTGTTTTTTTATGTTCTGACCATGAAAATCAAAAGTAAAACCTTTTCAGCTTTTCAAAAACTTCTTTAAGATCAAAATAATAATTCTCCATAAACTTAGTAAAATTATTAATGATAATTTATCTTGTAAACATCAATAGATCATTAAAATGGAAATCATGCAATTATCAGAATACTTTTATATAACAAGTTCCTTTCTCTTTTTTTGCTATTCATGAAAAAAAGTCTTTTGCAAGAGATCTACAGTTGTCACCTTGGTAAATGGTATTTTGGCACTGCGAATATGTAAAGAAAGACTAATGGCATGATGATAAAGATTTATGTTTCAATTTTAAACTAAGATAATGAAAAATGTAGCACTGAATGTAAAGAAACAAGACCAGACATGCAAAAAATCTTGTAGCAGAATGATTTCCATCTTGAATAAATTGTAAATCTTAGTTTCTCATAATTCCTTGAAAACATATAATGTAACCACCAAAAAATTCCAAAAACACTAAAAATCCAGCACACTAACCAAACCATAAAAAGCAGATCTAATCGAAGATATTTTACATTGTCGTCAAGGATTTTTATTTCAAACTGGTGGAAATACAAAATAAATATTTCATTCATACCTTCTTTCCAGTATCCATAAAAGTATCTTATCCCCCATCACATTATAACAGAATCAATAAACTTTTTAACTTTCCTTTTCCTTTTTTCATGAAGCTTAACTTTGTTTATCCCGATGATCCATAGAATCCACTCAACATTTTCAATGGAAGGATGAGACTATCACAGACAATCAAAGTAGAATAAATCAAATGAGCAAACATCAAGATGGCGCCCCTTTAAGTACTGACACAGATGCATTAATTATAATCTATACATGTGTGTGTATACTATATATATATATATATATAGTATGAAGTTGATGATATCTTCCATATTTCAGAAGTAGAAGAATGAAATGTTTGGCACATCTGATGAAAATCCAAATTTTTAAAACAAACAAGTATTTTTCTATCTACATCAGCATCGTAGTGCATAAAAATTAATGTTAGACTTAAAGTAGCTACTGCACATGCACAGAGTGTGTCATTGATTTATCTGAAATGCAGAATCATAAAGAGGAATAATGCAAGCTTGTAACACTTCTCTTCCAATTTCAAGATCTAAAGTATAAATTTTGAAGACTAAATTGCATTTAAATCTAAAAACAGTTCAATGATTGAATTAAACTCTCTATTCTTTGTCCTGATCCTTTTTGATCTATGTAAAATAGATTTATTCTTTTCATGAGCAAAAAGTATTTGAAAATTAACATTTTAACATCACAAAAAAAGGGCATCAATAAGAATTAGGCAAAAAAATGTCATTTTTAGCTAACAGAGAGCTCATTGTTCAAAGAAAAAGCTTTGAATTAAAAAAAAAAAGCTCCCAGAGCATTGAATTCATTTCATGGCATGGCTCTCAACAAGACGCACAAGTAGTGCATTTATACATTCCAAATTATCTCATAAAAATAACAAATAGAGAGTGAATCAAACTTTTTTTGTAAAAGACAATCAAAGTAAAAATTCACTAAGCCTTGCTAGAGCACAGATTTGCATGCTTTTTCTCTAAACAAGAACAACACATAATGGAGGAAAAATGCAATGAATTAAAAGATGTGTGCAAGATCCCAAAAGGAAAATTCCATTTCTTTTTCCTATTGCAGGTATGAATTATCCTCAGGAGATTTTCAGTTTTCAATCAACAGGAAAAAAGGGATTTTTTTTTCTTTTGCTTGCATGTTAACCTTGCATTTTTGAAATTCAAAGTGCTATTTTGTTTCCCAATTTCGCTAATTTATATCTTATCATTGCAGTTGCCCATTTGCGCTGGTGCCTCTCCCACTACCTATCTCTTTACTGTCTGTCTTTTTATCTTTGTCTCCCTTTCTCTCTCTCACATAATATCTTTAATAGACAGAGAGAAAATGTGTTCCTTGTTCTACCAAAAAGCCAATCCAAATCAGTCAAAATGTTAAGTACATGTAATGTTTATAGCAGAGCCCGAGTAGCCATGCATCAGAAGCAAGTTATATTGGAAAGCATATTTGACTTATTAAGAAGCTTTTTAAAACAGTCTTTGTTAAATGTTATTACCCAAACTGAGAGATTCAGGTCTTTGATATCATAAACAAAAATTTTTGTTCAAAATACCCCTTTATATCTATAAGTTTAACAATATAGGATGTGTGTGTCAACAGAAGCATTTACAGATTAGAATTTGGTGATTAAGGAAGTAAAACAAAAATGAAATTATTTTCCAAAAATAGTTCTCAGGCAGTGAATATTATGAATTACATTTTGATTATTGCTCTGGGACATTTTGATGTGCTCCTTTCAATATCTTGCTGCCTATTTTCCTCATATTTTCAACCCACTGCTGATAAGATAAAGAAAAAAAAATTCTATCATAAGGTTAAAAAAAAAGCATCCAAAAAAAAAGAGAAATATGCATTTTGCATTGGATTTAAAATTTAAAAAAAAATGCAATTTTTCGCAAAAATAGGAAAAAGTGCCTAAATTCTTTTAGAGAGATTTAGTTGTTGATTTAGGCAAAATTGTCTTTGCTTTCGAAAAGATAAAATGAATTTAGAAAATCAAGAGGTTGAAGGATTAAAACACATTTTATAAGATAACTTATAAAATAAAAATTGCATAGAAAATTGACCCCATTTCTTGGACTGATTGCAAGAAATTATCAACACAGTGAGGCTCACTCTTGCTTGTCATGGGTCAGCTAAGCCAATGGATCAACATTCTGTATCAACAGTCTCTCAGATTCTGTATCATTGCTGTTTTCTGCAGCACCTTTCCAAGGAAGACAGCAGCAAAAGCAGCAACGCTGATGAATGGCAGATTCAGATTCCTGCAGAGGAGAAACGTCCTCACGAGACATGCGGGCAAAAGAAATAAAGACTTGCTCTAAGGAAGTCTGGCTCACCAAGTAGTCCTCAAGGTTAAAGCTGGCTTGCGCACGCTCCATCTCACCAAATACCTGGGAAGAAAGGATAATTAGGTCAGCAGTTTCGGGGTTCTGTATAACCATTTTAAAATAATTTATTTCAGTAAGGTGAAGAGAAAATTTTAATTTTTTTTTTTTTTCAAATTTTAGTTTCAACTTTCAATTTAGAAAGAGATTTTCCTTTCATTTGATACATTTTCAATTAAAAAAAATAATGGAGAGTTAGGCACTGTGAGGGATGTTGTGAAAACATTTTTTTTCCAAACACAAAAGCCAGTCAGAGACAAAAGTGTTAAATCTAAGTAAGGGTGAGAAACATTTATAAAAATGAAAAAAAAAATGAATTTGTCAGTTTCCTTTTAGTGCTTAAAGGCAAATAAAAATAGTTATGACCTCGAACTGCTTATCTCCACTATATTGGCATTGAGATAAACAAAAAGACAATAAAAGATTTACAATCTTCAAACATTTTGGAACTGGGAAAGGGTCAACAGAGTGAAAGAAAAGCATGCAAAACTGGAAGGATCTCACTTACTTGAGAACTCTATTATTGAATTAATCTCTTCCAAAAGCATATTCCTATGTTTGCATCCCACGAGACAAGCACAGAATGAAAGAGGACATGTATCAATCAATATTATGATCATTCCTAAAAAATATTAAGCTACAATACAGAATCTACTGTATTTCTCTTACTTGTGCCCAGGTCAGTTGTGTGTCTTTTATATGATAATGCAACATGTTCTCATGAATGTCAGTGAGGACACAATCAGAGAAGGTTGAGGCCATGAATTCTCGCAGTGGGCCAAGGTCTGGAGTATTTCCATCTTCAGGGTAGGCAACTTTAGTTGTGATTGTGTAGCCCTCACCAAACTTGGTCTTCAGGTGCTGTGGGCTGCCTAGACAGCGGAACTGACCATTCACCATGATTGCCAAACGGGTACAGAGAGCCTCACACTCTTCCATACTGGTAAAGAAAAAGAATTGTATAGAAATAGAGCTTTAGGTAGTGTCCAGCAGTAGTCGAAAATGAGTTTCAAGTGAAAATTATCTAATCCTCAACTTAGACTACAACCCAACCAAACTCAAATCTTCATAATTTTTGCTAATAATTATTCCAGTGTGGTCTGCCTCCTCTAAGTCTAGTTTGGTCCAGATAAAACAGAAATGATTTTATGAAGTTTTCCTTCTTTATCTCTGCCATCGCTCCAAAACTTGTTATAGTTTGAATACCCAGAGACACAGACAAAAAAGGAGAACTAGAACTTTGTAACTTTTTGTGTTGAAAATAAATAACCGAGAAGAATCAAAGAAACTGTTACCTGTGTGAAGTTAGCACTAGAGTTTTTCCGCTGTCCCTGACTGAGGCTAGGACCTCCCAGAGCATTCGACGAGCCACAGGATCCATACCTGTTGTGGGTTCATCAAGGAACACAACATCAGGGTCACCAATAAGAGCTATAGCAGTGCTCAGCTTGCGCTTATTACCACCACTATGGAGAGAGAGAATATTTTATCGTTAACTTCAAAATGCTGCTTTTTTTTTAAATCAGAATTTGATATAAAAATATCCAATGAGGTAGGTAAAGACAGAAATAAAGACAGAAAAATAAGACTAAAAAAATATGTCAAAAAAAAAAAACAAACAAAAAATGTCTTTTCAAATGTTATGTTCAATAAAAAAAATATCAACGAAGAGATTGATAAAAAGATTTTAGTGCAGTTCCCCTTTAAACATAGTTTTCTCATTCAAACTTGATAACCTAAAAATTTACATGAGACAAGATATATATCTGTGTAGAGGGCACACTCTCTTTGTCATGTGTTACCTGTAAGTTTGACATTGCCTGTCTGCAAACTTAGACAATAAGAGTTTGTCCATCAGCATATTGACATTGGCACTGATGTCCTCTTCATAGATTCCACGCAGTCTAGCAAACAAAGTGAGGGTTTCTCTACCTGTCAACTGACCTATCAAAGCGTCAAATTGAGGGCAGTATCCTAGGCGCTTGCGAGCCTGGAGATTTAAATGATGTTCAATATATGAAAAAAAATTTAGTACATCAATAGAATTGCTCCAAAAGCAAAAACATGATCAGAGTTTCGACATATTAAATACACTTTAACAGCATTCTTGATAGATTGTGTGGAATTCTATTGGCAGTAATTAAAAAGCAGAGAGAGTTTTTGAATTAGATCCATGCTTAAAAATTTGTTTTGAATTTAATATAACTATATGATACAGGATAAAAGCTATGAGGAAGAGAATATGCATATAAACTCCTGGCACTCTAAATATTTGCATGTAAAACATAGAGATTATTTAAGTGGCCCTATCATGCAACATGTATATGACAATATTAATATAGAGAAAGCTACAAATTCATCAATAGACCTTAAAATGATCAAAATCTAAATCATCAATATTTGTAAGACATTATTAAAAAAAAATTTTTAAAAACCTTTAAAATTTCTAAGGACAAGGTAAGAACTGGTAATGAGCCTCGCAAAACGAGTCAGTTCTTCACAAATACGACCCTCAAGTTGCAGGACAAGAAAAAAGGTTGGTTTGCCTTCAAAATATGGGTCAAATACTAAACAGGTCTTAACAAATGCTTACATAAGTTAATAAATTTGATTTTTAAGTATTTGCTGAAATGTGCGTCCATTTGAAAGCATTCAAAATAGACAAATTCAACTTGTCTTCACAAAGTACCCAAACCAGTTGGAGTAGATATACGTTAAAATTTTTGTGATTTTTTTTACGTTAAAAATTTTGTGATTTTTTTTCTTATAGCTTTAATTATTTCCTAAATTTCATCTGAGCTGACTGCCTTCTGGACTTTCCTTTTTCAAATCCATGTCATCAAAATTTCCATTTTAATAAATGGGTAAACTTAAGCTAACCACTTTGTGTTGTTTAGAGAATATTATGGTCACGAAATCAAGTAATGATTTTTTGCCATTCTTTCAAGCCCAATAAATGAGTTTGAAAACGCATAGTTTCCAATTATAAAATTGCATTAGCTCTGTTGAAAGGACCAAATAGTTGAGTTTTGATGATAACCTGCCACCCATTTCTTTCAAATCTAAGACATGCTCAAAATTAGTGTCACAGCTCCCTTTATCATTTTCTAATGTTATCTTATTTTATCCTTGATCCATACACAGAAAAAAAACTAGCAACTGTACAGTTTGACTTGGAGGGTTTCATGGCGAGAGGGAATTTAATAGAAAATTATGATCACTGCAAAACTTGTTTATTTAAATAGAAAGATAAATCAAAGAATATGAATTTGTTAATCCAGTTTGTATTTGCCTCCTTCAGAACCTATATTATGACAAATAAATATCTCTCTTGGTGCATTTTTTCTGTAACTACCATAATCACCATAGACTTAAAATAAATGGGCACAGTTTGAGCTGCCGCTAGAGAAAAAAATACCTAGCTCTGAAACATTTTTCAATCTGCACTTACCATCTCTTTTTCCCTTCGGAGGCTGAAGGAATCAAGGTAGGCATCCCCTGAACTAATGGATGAGTCGCCAGTGAGCATCATAAAGGTACTCGTCTTGCCTGCTCCGTTTATTCCCAGCAAACCAAAGCATTCCCCAGCTGGTATCCCTACACTGAGACCATCCACAGCAAGGAACGAGCCATAGTACTTGGTGAGATTGTGCACGACCAGCTTGTCACTGTTAAGAAATATCAATGCAAACAAGAACATCATTGACAAGAAAGCAAAAAGATTTAGTTACAACATCAAATATGAATTACCTCAGTTTTACACTAAAAATCCTTCATAACACGGCCAGGCTCAACAACTTCTTAGATTTATTCTTCATTTAATACATTCTGAAATTTTCCTCAAATTGAAAATTAGTTTCCATTTTTGGAAGTTATGCTCCACAATTTATTAATCATTGCATAAACCCAACCAAATCATCAGTTGTATGAAGCAACTTTTGACATAAGATTGCAATATGTTGCAAGATTATATATATATATATGATGTGGAGGTTTTTGGGATTTACTTGAGTTGCCCCTCTTGGACTAGACTGTTAATACGGATTTTCTCCCTGATGACATCTTCATCCTCTTGAACACCAGTGGCACCACTTGGCTCCAAAGGTCTAGATACCCTTGGCAACTCACCCACATGAAAAACATATTGGCGAATCTAAGCATCAGAAAAAATAATGGAAAAAAAAAGATGGTAAAATAAACAACCTTAATTCTTAAAATTATTTGACATTTCTTTAAAATATTAAAACAGATAGTTTTTCGCTTGTTTTCAGAGGATTTATCCCCCATCTCAATGTTTAAAATTTATTTACTCTGTTAAAAACTGTTAACGTTATTCATCAATAGCGAACAGAAACTTGGGACCATTATATACCAAAGCCAAGGAGAATGAATGTTATTTGGAACGACATTTAGGTACTTCTAATTATTTAGGATAAGTTGCCTATTGCTAGTCATGACATCCTAAAACTAGATCTGGAAATCTAAGTGATCTTTGATGGAAAAATTCCACACAAATTTAGAGGGAAGATACATATTATAAACAGGCTGTAAACAAATTAAAAAAAAAAAAAAAAGCAGTCCAACCGCCAATAGAGTAATTCTAAATGTTCTGGTGAGTCTAAAAATCAAATCAAGCCCAATGTTAAAAAAGCCTACCCACTGGACCCTTCTGCATCAGCTAACATGAATTTTAAAGACAGTCTGGTATTCTCAGGCTCCAATACCAGTTTTTAAGTGAAAGGAAGCGATCGCAAATTAGAGAAATTAAAATGCGGTTTGATAAGGAAGCAAGAGAAAAAAAAGTAAAGGCGAAACATTCCTTTCCAAAAATTACAACAAAAAACATGTGATACATTAAAAAAAGAGCAAAACATCTACAACTATATGATAATTTGTACTTGAGACCATGGACAAACCTTCTGGAAGACTCCAGTCTCCTTCACAGCTATCATCGCCCACAAAACCACACCCTGGACAGCAAGAAAGAAGAGCATGCGACCAATGCCATTCTTTTCCCATCCCAAAAAGTTTTTGTTGTGATACAAGCAGAACTCACCACAGAATCCTGGTTTCATTTGGGATCAAGTGAGATAATTACATTTTAGCTCATCTGAATAAATTGAAATAATATGATTGTGAGAAAAAGATACTATATATACTTCTCTCTTGAACTAAAATGTGCTAAAATTTCCATTCTCTTCATCTGCTGTACAAGTTTAGCAGTGCAGAGTGAGAGACACTTTGATTGCTCATTATTTTTAACAAAGCTACAGTGCCTCCCAAAGGCAATCCAACGTATCTATAGATTTTGTGCTTTCGGGAAAAATGCAAAAAACATTCCATAGTCAGCATAAAAAACTTCAGATACATTGATTTAACAAGTTAAAAAAAAATTAAAGCACCAATGAAGATACGCCACTCTGCCATTTACTCAAGTTGGATAATATCATGCATCTACATTTCTGTCAAAACTAGTTAAAAAATAACTGACCAATAAGAGCCAAACGGATCTCATTCTCAAGATAATTTAAAAAAAAAGTTTGCTTATTCCTTTGAAAGAGATTTTTTTTTTTATTCCTTTCCTATAAAAGATGATTTTGATAAACCTGTAGCTAAGTCTAATAAGCCAAAATTATATCTATGATAAATAGAAAAAAAAATGTTTTTTCCATCTACCATCTTCATCATTATTTTATAGGAAAAGATTCTTTGATATTTTCTTAGCAAAACAAAACTATGATGAAGATTCTTTTACAAAAACATTTATAAAAATTAAAAAAAAAAATAATAATATATTGCTCACAGTTTCCATTATTACTCAGGAAAAGATTTCGTCCCAAGGAAGATGAAAGTCCCACTGATATTTAGAGGTCTTAAAATTAAAGAATTTCTTAAAGCAATATTTTGTTGAGCATAAAAATTTTCTTACAGGCACTTTTGGAAAAAAAAGCACGCATACACACACACAAAAAAAAAGCAAAACAAAATTTAAAATGTATTCTCAAACTTTTGATAACCCAAATTCTACAATTTTAAACATTTGCAGCAAAACAACTATGAGGGGAGGTATCCTTGATTACTGCATGGTATATTTTGCATTTGGTTTTGCCTGTTATATATATTTCAATTTTGTTCTTTTAATATGCTAATCTGCCCTGTTACAATTAGTACTCACCTATACAACAAGGGTTGGTCATGTTAATGAATTTAAAAAAAGGACACAGCTGGTCCACAGGTTCACAAATCTCCAGGTTTTGCTGATTTTGATAGAACTCAAATGTGCCTTGGGCAAGGGAAAAGTTGGGAAACAGAGCCATGAACAGCCACTCCAGAACTGTAGAGGTTTCGACCAGGCCAATTTGAGGAATGCTGAAGATTATCACCACCAGCATGAAGGCCACGCCTAAAAAATAAAATTTTTAATTTCTTAAGGCTTCAGATTTCTTCACAACCCAACTACTTTTGTATTCTAAATGCTTTATAGTTATAATTTTGTGCGTTGAATTGTTTGAAAAATATTACTTCTCGTACCTACTTGTAAGCATTAGACTTTTTGAATCTTCTAGAATAAAATAATATAACATGATAGTGGAGCCTCAACAAAGGGGACTAGGGTTTACAGTTTTGTTTTAGAAGAAAATATATGCAAAGCTCTTTTGATGGGTTGAAAATACAAAATGAATATAATCTTCAAACATTATCATTAGACAATAACTGTTTTTATACAGATATAATTTGCAATGCAAATTTAAGTGTTCTTTATAAACCTTGTGCTTTCAATAACAATAAAACATCCCTGGTAAGTTATATGCACACCTAACTTGCATTAATTAAATCCAATGGCTTACTGTATATAAAAAAAAAAGGAATCCTTAAAAAAAATAGCAGCACAAAGAAGATCAGTGACAGACTATAATAAAGATAAGGTGGCATATTTTTATCAATTTTGACTTGACTCATTAAAATCTATTAAAAACTTCAACAGTCACACATTTGAAAAAGGAATTTGTGGGCATTGGGAGGCATAATCTTTCAAAAGATTTCTTAGAAATTAATTCTTACGATCTAACTCCTCAACATAGTTATCATGTTTAGACTCACCTGTAATGATGTTGAACATGGTGATCCAAACGTATGCAGTAGATGGCACTGTGAAGGCAAATGAGAAGAGATACATATAAGGGAGCATGGCCCAGCCATAGAGCACAAACAGCAAGATCATAAGAAGCCAATGGAGGTCCTTGGTGAACGGATCTATAGAGAAGATAAAGAAGACGGCTATCACCATCAGGCATGGAACCATGTAGTTGATCATGTCCCACACTAGCGTAGAGAGCCAGAAATTTACTGGGTGGACGCCACTCACAAATTGGATGTGCTTTGCTTTGATGGAGCGCTCCCTCACGAGAAAAAGAACAAAGCTGCTGGCCAGGAAGGCCATGCCAAATGTCAGGTTAAAACCCATAGTGAAGCCTGTCGGATCTTTGCCAAGACCTTGATTGTTGATCTGGGAGGGAAGGGGGGGATGAGAAAAGTAAGAAGTAAAATAATAATATTATGTGAAGAGACAGTTTGTCGAATCGCATTAAAACTATTCCATCACAATAGTAATAAAGAGGAGACATGGAACCTTTGTAACCCCTGTAGCTTGGCCCATGTGATCCGAAACTGTAGTGCTGGACTCTGCTGCTGCCTTGGCAAGGTGTTTAATTAACTGCATGGTTGGCAGAGCATTGTGGAGGAAAAGTGACAGGCTGCAGAAAGGTGTTCACTATGGATCATAAAACCAAGTGCCCCTAAAAGTATATACTTTTTGGAGGCTAACAAATTTAACTACACTATGGAGTAAAATTTACTTTTTTTTTTTACTGTCTCTGATTTTTTGTGATTTTTTTTTCTCCCCGTAATGTGTGACTCTGAAGTACAGAGCTAGACTGTGTAGTTACCTGGGCTGGCTGTTTACTAACACTGTGGCAGATTCATACCAAGGAAAATTGATAAAATGTTGAAATTGATCATTCTTGCTTATGAAAAATAAAGTTGTTGATTGAACACAGATACTGTGATGATGGTAACATTAGTGAGGCTGAGCGCCAAACACAGAGCTAACATTGACATTTCAACAACACACATTCTCAGCACCTCATTTTTCCTCTTGTTATAACACAAGGTGGGACAAAGGGATGTATAACCATTCTGAATATGATTTAGAAGACAAATCAAACCAAAAACAAGCTACAATCTACATGGTTCAAGGCACAAGTATGAACTGGACAGTAAGCTTACACAATGGACAGCACAGATTCAGACTAAGTCTAACAGGGTATGTGTGTGTGTGTGTGGGGGGGGGGGCAGGACAATACACAACACACAAGGCATAACCAGACACCTCATGACCTAAATGACCCAAGAGCAAACATTCAACAGGCAACAAACTCAGTATAATCAGATTTTATTAACCCAAATCCAGGTTTGAGGCACCAACAGAACACACCCCTTGCTTCATTCATTCATTGATATCATAACGTAGGAACATTGTAGAGTCTCGAAATAAACTACAATTTCATTGGTTGTTATTACTGGAAACAGCCAATCAAATAACTGTTCACATTCTCAACAAGGAACGATAGAATGTTCAAGAGAAAGGGGGCCTAGGCTGTGTTGGTAAATAAACTGACACCAAGTTTCTCATGTGGGATTAAGAGGGGGGGGGGGGGGAATAAACCGATGTCGCACCCCACTTCCATCCGTAGGTTTATGAACGATGCAACAGTACTTGGGTTAATCTGATCTGACAAGCTCTGCATATCTCAACACAAAAGCAGTAGGGCGCAGAGTTTTTGAGAAAATGATACACATTTTTTTTTATTTTGACTTGCATTGCCAAAATTTCCAAATATATTTTTCAGTGGAATAAGTTAAAATAAAAAAAAACAACCATTGTAATAAATTTAAATTTCAAACATCAAACCCATTAAACTATAAATTTCATTGCAGATACTTCCTGTTAATACCATCTCTACCAAAAGATATCCCCTTAATGCTTAATTTAGAGTTTGGTTGAGGTTATATCATGTTTAATAGGCCATCCACAAGTGCATCTGCAAAACACTGAACTGGTGAAAACCTGGCTGAGCTTTCTCAACCAACCAGCAATATCTTTTGCTTGACAAGGGCCTAATGGGCTCGGTGAATGTTAGGGTTACAATAGCATTGACTTCAAGATTGTCTCTGGGCTGACTATCAACTGCATTTCCTTACTGTAAGCAATATTTGCTGCCTTAAGAGGGTGTAATTCCATCACAATGACAAAAGACCATTGAAAGTCATATTCACTGTTTAAGGGTTACAGGTTATTCATTGCTCCTGTTTATATAGCTTTTAACCCACAGTTGTATTTTGCCAGCCATTGAACTCTTTTATGTTAGACGAATTAATACAAAGTCTGATTGCGTTGCTCTACTTTTATGCTAAACATAGGATATTTTGTTATTACCTTGTCGTGAACAGTTTGTGGCAGAGGGTGGTTGATTGTCTCAATACTGTAAGCTGTGCTGTTGGTAAAAAGCTGAAGCAAGCTATTGTACAGACTGGCAAGTGAGATGGCAATGCTGATATGAAAAAAAAAACAAGAAAAAGAAAAAAAAAAGAATAAACTTGTCATTATGAAGCAAGTAATTGAGACTAAAAATGTGAGTTACAATAGCAGCATATTGTGATTGACACATAAAGATTTGGAGTAATGTCAACATGTAAGCAATCTTGTTGCTAAGCTTCCACTTCTCAGCAGCATTTGGAAACCATTAATACTGGGTAATAACTTTGATTAATTATATTACAAAGCTTGTGAATGTTTTAATTAGGTAATCCTTAAAATATATTTAAATTTAATTTAAGATACTCTTTTCTCAGGATAAAAACAAACTGGCTTACTCCGTTGAGTGAAGATTTAAAAATTAAGTCCAGTTCTTTCAACACTTTTCAATGCAAGTCAGTGTGCACAGTTGCCTTAGAGATAAATTAAGTCCTTCACAAAAAAAAAAAATAATTTTGATTTAGCTTGCAATAGTAGCAGCTTTCATGATGTTGTAAGATGTTCATTTAACCAACCTGTGATAGGCTTGATTATTAAAGTAAGCCACTGCTGTCAACGACCTTTCAGTGCCGCCAAAGTCTGCAGCAAGAAGATAGCGAAGATTGTAAGATGCTATGCCTTGCTTTCCGACTAACTTAAGGTAATCATATGCACTTGTATTCTTGTTCATCCCTGGCTGCGAATGGACGTCAACGGGATAAGAGGAGCCTGAAAACTGTGAATAGTAAGATTTGGCTGCTTGAACTGTCAGAGGGTGTGTACTGTTGGGGGCAAATGGGATGAAGTTAGTCTTGAACTGTGAGGACGACAGCTTAAGTGCTGGCATTGACGTGAAAGAAGGTAAGGTCTTGATAACCACAATCCCCATGATAGTGTAGAACAGTGGCACGACCAGCTGTGATAGTGTGACTAGTTTGTTGCGTACTGTGTGCAGCATGCGCTTCACCAACATGGCACGGAACTGCTGGAGATGTAAAGTTGTGCCGTTGTTTTTCCTCATCCTTGGCTCTGAACCTGGATTGAGATAAAGGCACAATATGAAATTCTTAAGAGAATCAGAAAGAAAAAGAAGCAAAAGGCTGAAAAAAATAAGAATTAATAGTTAGCTGCTGAAATTGTTCGGATGGCACAATAATTGATGTTTTCAATTTTATATTTTCGCCAACATGGAACTTCACAACAGATAAGGTATAAAAAAAAAACAGAAAGAAAAGAACTGAATTTAAATAAAAAAAGAAGTTTCTATCCTCATATTTTTTAAGAGCCAGGCAAGCCCCTTTATTGAGTAAAATTGGCAATCCAACAGAGTTGTACATGAAATCAAAAGAAAAAATTCCTTCTCTTTATTTTATAACTTTCTTTTGTGTTCATTGGTGTAGCTTAACATCAGTAAACCTTATTGTTTTCAAGAAGAAACTAAGATAAGGATAAAAAAAATCTTGGAAATTTGGCACCTTTGAGAGCTCATTCTTATCAATAATGAGAGGGGGAAGGGAGAAGATGGAGTGAAAGCAGATCTGCCATTCATACCGATTTAATTGGAATCACTCAGATTTTTTATGGAAATTTGGTCCGTTTCCAATTTTCTGAATATTTTGGAAATGTTCTGATTTTTTTTACGAACTAAGTTTTCACCTCGACAATTAAAAACATTTTCAGTTTTTTTAATTAGACCTACAAAATTGGCAGACAGCCTGCACAAAAGAATAAATACAGACGATATAGTTATAATATATCGATATTGTTTTTTATTATATATTATCAAATGCAGTATCGAAATTGGTATTAATATTTTAGTTGTAACCATCCCGAATATTGATTTTGCTAAGTTGTTTACTTAATCGTTTATCTTTCTGCGCTACCGTCTCTCTATCTTCACATCCAGACTTCGCTGTTATTTCCAACGAAGGATTATTCTTTTTTTATCTTCTAAGAGTAATTTCTAATGCAGGACAACACTTTTTTTTATCTATATCTTGTCAGTTATCAAGATCGATTGAGAAATCCTAAATAGAATTAGAGTAAATCAAGATGAAATAACACGAGATTTATTAATTGTAGGTCTGTGAAAAGTAAAATCTAGATCTGATAATAGGCCTAAGGAGCTTTATCCCGGTGCAAAAAATTTACAATCTGCACAAGATCTATGATTTTGATCATTTTATATAATGTAGAATTTAAATCTGGATTCTAGATCTAAGTTACACCCTATATCATGCTTAACTAATCTCAACTTCACAGTGAAATTTTTGTACCTAATTGATCTGTTTCTCAATGAAGTGATTGAACAATAGAGTGCAATTTGCTCCCCATGAAATATCTGATTACGTTTTCAACAGCTGGATCTGCGAAATTCATAAGATTTTTAATTTTTCAAGTCAAGTGTGAGAAAGGCCTTATCACCATGTAGAAAAATTATCTAAAATCAGAAAAGAGCATCACATGTGTCATCTTTTAACCCTTTCAGTAAGAAGTACATTCACCCCTTTTCATATAAAAATAAGCCTTTTAAAAGACATGTACACTTCCCACACGAGCTAGGTTGGCATCAAATGCTGCATAATGCCAATGCCATCCAATTTATTGAGTCACTTAAAACTATTGTAGGGCATAGAGTATTTGATTTAAACTGAAAGAGGTATGGAAAAAAGATCTTAAGATTATTTAGAACTTTTCGCCATTGAAGAATTACAAGTTAAGAAAACTAGATTGTATTAGAGTTCAGAGCTAAACCGATGAATGTACATTCACCAAAGACCCCATTATATGTGTTTTGAAATGTATGCTGTAGAGGGTAAAAATAAAGCGAGTCATTCAGATTTTTGGACAGAATCATTCAGATTTTCTTTTCCCGGAGCATGGCAGGTCTGTGAAAGTGAGAGAGAAAGAGATATATAAATAGAAGAGAGTGAAAAAAAGAAATAAAATGAGATAGAGCAAGATAAGCACACCAAGATAGATAGAAACATAGAAGGAGATGCTCTTACAAAGCAGTAGTTCCTCGTCTCCAGATTCAGTAACAAGTTGTCCAACCGGTAGGTCATTGGAAGGTGCAACTTCAGCACAGTTACTGGTTTCATGCCTGTGGTTTGCTGAGCGGGACATTGGGAAAAGGAATGGTCCATTGATGGCAGCATTGCTGCTAGGGGTGAGGACAGGGGTGCTGTTGCTACTATTGCTACTGCTGATGGCAGGGCTCGCTGGTATTACTTTAGGACTGTGCGGCCTCGGAGCAGCTTGGTGATGTAGACGTTCTCTAATTGTGTCATCATTCGATTCTCCAACTCTATGGAATTTGAGATAATATAAAAATTCGTGGTGTTTAAAATTTACTGACATCTCAGAGAAATGGGAAAATATGGATGATATGCTTTTAAAAAACAACTTCACAGTGTATTGGTATTAGACTCACTTCTTCAGTAAGGTGATAATCAGATGTGCTGCCAAACAATAGAGAAGGCCTGAACGTCTTTCATTTCTAACAGATAAGTGATAAGAGCTGCTCATGAAAGGTAAACAAATTCTTTTAAGTTTAATTACTTATAAATGACGTTTATAATCTAATTTTTACTAAGTTTAAGATATTCTACTAAAGTAGACAACACAATGTACATGTAACTGAGTTCATCTTAATGTCTTAAAAACAAATTCTGTATAAATAGTGCATGCCTGTGTCGTCATGTTTTGTAAGTCACACAATATTTAATTAATATATTAATTAATATTTAATTTATATTGTGGTTGTAATCTTTGCCTCTGTATTTGATCATTTGTTTCTCCAAGTCTTTGGGAATTACCAGCCTTTCCCTTATTAGTTTTTGTACAACAAAATGTTAAAGTCATAATGACAGACACATAGCACAGACTAGCTTTGGTAGATCAAAACTGAATCATATGAGCCTTAAAATGAGATGGAGTTGGTCTTGATTTGTGGAGTGGATTTCATTGGCTCAGCAAGAGAAGTCATTGCTTTGATGCTATTTGAACTTCTAAGGGTGTCTTACACTGAAACTATCATTCTTTAGTGATAATTGACATTAAAGATAAGGCACCCTTCCTAGTATTGACGTCAATGTGTGAACATCTCCAGTCACTTGTCCAAGTTTACTATGTCTCTGTGAACAATGCCCTTAACAAAATATTCCTATTCTTTCCATGCAGGTATCAGCTTTTTACAACCACTGCACTGAACATCAAGAAATGTTCTAGATTCTCCTATTTTTGTCTTCTCTTACTAAACCAGACCCAAGAGTTTATTCCTATTATTTTCAAACTTTGCTTTTCATTTGAAAGCACAAATTCCTATCTTTTATGCACAGCAATAAATGTAAAGCTTCCAAAAGGTTAATTTTCCACTATTTAGAGTCTTAACAATAAAGAATCCAAATTCATAACTTTTAAAAAATCATGTTACAACCATATCACACACGTTATATTTCTTAATTTCCTGCATTAGAATAACAGATATGCTATTAGAGCAGCGCTGTTGTCAATCCTACTGAGTGCAATACCGTATAAAAACTTCCTCCATAGTTGTGACTGATGCCCCAAAGCTACTGATGCCAAGCTGGGCCTGCCTTGCTTCAAGCTCTGTAAAGAGTGCCTGAAAGTGGCGCACCTGGGACTGCGGCAGTATGTAACTCAGCTCAGCCCCGACGTTACTCTCTAGCTCCACCCCAGGAATGTGAGATTCGACAACTGTAGAGACCTGGTTTACATCACAGCCTGACTCCTTTACCACAACCATGTGGTAGCCAGCGCCTAAAGGGAAAAAAAATCCATAGTTTTAAAAGAAAAAATATAAAGAAAAAAGTTTCACATTTTATTTTGGCTTCCACAGTACACAAATGAAAAACAGAAGGCAAGTAACAAAAGTTGTACTTAAGAATAGCCAAAGCTGGACATCAATTGGATAGGTGATTAGTAGGGAGATGAGAATACCCTTCACAGAATCAATTGTTTTTCGTTAGGCTCCCACTTTCTTCCTCCTCCCTCCTCATTATTAAAAAAGGCCTCATCTGATAATTACGCTTATTAATAAAGAAACCAGAAAAAAAAGGCTAATAGATTTATCAAAATTTAAAAATGAGTTTAGTTCTTTAGGATTTAAATAGAGAAATGTTTTAGCACAAAAATAGGCAAAGTCTATTTGGAAAATAAAAAAGGACACAGATAAGCCATAGAAGCCATAAAATACTTTCTACACTGAGCTGCACAAAAGCCATACATTGCACTATCAGACTTTCTATTCTCTTAAAGTTGAAAAATCTGAATATGATTCCAATGAATTTGAATCCAAGCCAAACTTTGAAATATATTTTGCTTTTCATACAATAAAAATTCATCACTATTTGCTTTAACCTATGAGTGAATAAAATTTAAAATTGACACAATTTTTATACAGACAAATGATTAATTGCAAAAGAAAAATTTCATGACAAATATAGATTTCGGCATTAAAAATCTGAAAAGAGCCTAACCTGAGGGATGCAAATGTGACCTGGCTTTCTGATAGGTCAAAATGGATTATTTACTTAAGCTATTATTCAAGAGCTACCAAATAACGATTTTCCTCATGAAAGGCAGAGGTAACAAGATCAGGTCATTTACAACTACTTACCATATTTTTTCTTCAAAAACAGCGAACTGCCACAACATTTGACAACTCCATCTGCCATGATAGCAATGCGATCCCCTAATAGATCAGCCTCATCCATGAAGTGTGTACTGAGGACCATGGTGCGCCCTGCACGGTTCTTCTGTAGCACAGTCCAGATACTGCGTCTTGCATTTGGGTCAAGACCGCTCGATGGCTCATCCAGGAAAACAATCTAGAATGAGACATGTGGATCTAAAATCAACAATGATTCCCTGAGTGATTTAAGCTTGCAATTAATGGTTTAATAAGTGACATCGAAAATGCATAAATCAAAGGTCATGAGTTTAACGATAACTTACTACTACAGTCTGACATCAGGCACGGCTTTAAACTTTGAAATCAAGATAGACAGGCACAGTTTCAAAAAGCAGACAAATAAATGAAGAAGCATATTAAGTACTTGCTACTATATTGTGTGGGCTTATTGAGAAACAAAAAGAATGGATTAACAATCATTACAAAATAAATGAGCATTTATGCCATCACATATCATTTTACTGACCTTCACTTCTTCATCGGTATTTATTTTACATGAGCAAAAAAAAATTGATGAAAAATGTAAGCCTATATTCACTATAAAATCAAGGAAAAGCTCAGTCATTCTGGACCCAATGCCAATCACTCATACTCTGCCACCACTTGAGAGTAAGCAGTTGCCTCATCACTTTTTTTCTCAAAACTTCAAACAAGATGTTTACCTTAGAATTTCCAATGAGGGCAATGCAAACAGAAAGTTTGCGTTTCATTCCCCCTGATAGAGTCTTAGAGCGAGCCTTGAGCTTAGGGAGAAGTTCGGTATCACAAAGCATCTCTTCACATTGAGAAACCACCTCTGAACTTGCCACGCCTTTTAGCTAGATGAAGATCAGGAAACCATGGAGAAGAAAAAATTGCATTCATGTTCATTTCTATCCTCATTTTATCTAGAGAGGAGTTCATTCTCAAGATTGGAAAAATCAAGATGAAAGGAAGACCTAGAAATAGAAATGGATAGAGAATAACAGAAACTCTTATTTTAAACAAGTGTAAAGCAGTAAGTATTAGTTTTCAAAATGGGAAGAAGTGGTTTTCTTGAAAAAATCTTCACTTCAGAAAGTTTAATTTTTCAAGCTGTAAACAAAAGAGAGAGAGAGAGAGAGAGAGAGAGAGAGAGAGAGAGAGAGAGAGAGAGAGAGAGAGAGAGAGAGAGAGAGAGAGAGAGAGAGAGAGAGAGAGAGAGAGAGAGAGACAGAAACAGACAGACACACACACACACAGACAGAGAGCAGAGAGAAGGCAGCCTACAACTTTTGGAACTCACCAGACCAAAGAAGATGAGATGTTCTTCCACTGTAAGGTTATCAAACAGTACGTCATGCTGTGGACAGAGCCCCAGACTGGCTCGAACCAGGCCTATCTCTTTCTGAATGTCATAGCCATTGACCAGGGCAGAACCTCCACTTGGTGGGTAAAAGCCTGGGAAAGAGAAATAAAACGAGCAATACTTTATAAAAGAGAAAGAGTTAAATGCAGCATATGATGGACATACCAGCTTTCTTTGCAGGTCCTGTGCACCTAAATGATGATCTCAAGGCTTGCTAGAAAAAGCACATTCACAGAAATTCAAACAGATATGATTGAAGTAAAAACTATCAGACAGATCCTTATATTGCAGCTTCTGTACCTTTCAGTTATTGAATATCTGGCAATGGTAACTGTGGTAATTCTTTGCTTCTCTTACTTATGCTTTTATTGTCATTGAATAAAACTTGTAATTAATGTTCAATATTTGGATACACAAGTATAGATAAATCATAATAATATAAAAACCCCACCAAAAGCCTAAAGTAATATGCTCACCTGTTAGCATAGACATGGTAGTGGTCTTGCCAGCACCATTGTGACCAAGAAGGGCAGTTATCTGGCCCTCGTACATGTTGAGTGTCATACCAGCAACAGCCACTTTGGCTTTGTCCCCCTTACCATAGACCTAACATTGAGACGGATAACATGAGAGTCTTATCACACACTGCGACAGAGTATGGGACATGAATAGCTTTCCTTTGCACAAGCTACATATCAATCTACATACATAAAGAGTAAGCTACACTATACCATCATATTCTATAACAATGAGGATCTGGGCCTTGTAATTCAATCAAAGTGTGGTTCATGTTTTGATACCATCCTCTGTATTGAACACGGCATCTCTTTAATGGACAGATTTAAAAAAATCTCTACTATCAGTCAATGCCTTGTCTGAGTTTAAATATAATTCCTTAAAACCAGCCATATCCTTGGCTGTACGGGAGCATGATATTTTCTCCTTGATGAGATAATTATAAAGAGAAACTTTTTGTTATCTGAAGTTTTCCAAAGGTGTCTTTTATAGATCTGTGAGCATATATAAAACAAGAAATATTGAAGCATTGAGGATAATAAAAAATTTATCTCCCTTGTGCTGATTCTAAAATTTTATTCATTTTACCTTGCGTAAGTTGCGGATCTGTATCCCTGCTGACTCACTGGGCTCCTTTTCAAATAGGTTAGGATCCTGACCAACCCCGATGCCTTCTCCCAGGCTCAGTGAAGAAGATTTGAAATACGAGCATCCCCAGTAACTTGGCTTTATAAAGTGGAGTAAGATTGAAAAGATGTAGGAACAGTTACATTAAAACAGGAAGAAAAGACCTTAAATATGGAACACACATCTTTTGAAGTACACTCTAACTTATTTTTCCAAAGTTCTAAAATAGATGTTGCTGCAACATGAATTACAATACAGTCTATTTTTTTCCACATTCTAACCAACATTGCTTCACAAAAAGACACATGGAATTTTCTACCAATCCCAGATCTCATGCATTAAACTATCTTACATGAACTCATTATTCATGTAAATTTTGACATAGTTTAAAACAAGTCATTAATCAAATTATTGTTCTTAACTCTTAAAGGTGGTCTAGGTTCAAAATCTCTAGATCTAGAGCTCTCTGTATAGCATGTGCAAGGAACACACATACACACTGACACAACAGATAGTAAAGTAGACTGCTAGTGAACAAAGCTGTTCCAGCCAGCTTCTATCCAGGCTCAACCTTAATGCTAGCTACCTTTCAAGAAAACAAAGATTTAAAAAATCAAACAGAGTTCAGGTATTATACCATGATTGAAAAATACCATAAAACACCCCTTGATATTAAATTAAAGGAGTTTATATGTCAACAAGAGAGAGAGCAAATCTTGTTAAAATCATAAACCCTGCACAACTGAAAAATGTTGAAGAAAAAGTACAAATGAAATGAAATTTATCAAATGCTGTCATCAAGAAAAGTAAAAGATCTAAATCTAAGAAAGCCTATAAATTTAAAGTTTGTAAAATTTGCAGACAAAATCTGGATTGTTCACTCACTCTGATCTCCATACATAGCATAGATACGAGGATTAAATTTAAGAACTTTAAGCTTTTTTTCCCCAACAGTGTCTGAGTATCAGACTTCACACAAGAAGTTTGTAGATATTTGAACACTTACTAAGATAGGAAAATACCAAGGCTGAGGCATGCCATACTCCCCCGGAAAGACCGCCTCAACATACCAGGCAATAAGACAGTGGATTAACGAGTCAAACAATAGCATCACCAGAACAATCATCATAGAGAAGTTGTCATCTACTGACACATTGCTGGATAAAGTTGAAATCTGGATACCAGAACCTGAAATTGCAGAGGAAGAAAGCTTGAGACAATCAAAGATGTTGAAGAAATAGATGACTTAATAAAATCTAAAGAGCATTATAACTAAAATTGTTCATGTACAAAGACTCTCTGCGTCGTTGAGCATTGTTAGCTTATTGACAAAAAGAAATAACAAAAGTAAAAGGATTGTGTAAAAACATTCCAAATTCTTATATATATATATATATATATATATATATATATATATATATATATATATATCTAGCAAAGTATTTAGTTATAACAAATAATATCAATCGTGACAATAAAATTATTACTTCCCCTTCTTTCTCTCAATCATGGCTAACTGCTAATGTCAGAGCCATGTGAATCAAAAGATAAAAAAATTGATAAAAATAACTAAAAATTGTAATAAACTTTTCACGAAACTGCGAAGTTTTCTTCTACATAAATGTATTTTGACTCAAGCACTTTTTCTTGTCTTGCAATTGAAACATCTGAAATTAGACCTTCATGTAGCCCTCCAAAAAACTAACACACTTTAATAAACCATTTCTGAGAATTTAGCATAGCCTTGAAATGAATGTTATTTGAGTAATAGATAACCTAGACTAATTATTCATATAAAAACATAAAAATCTATTGACTGGGTCATAAAATGTGCAACACATAATAAACAATTTGAATCATAACATTTCAGTCTGTCTTTATAAGCTCTTTCGAATAGCCACTGTTCAAAATATTTACATGGATGAAAAAAAAAAAGCATCTCTCTTAATAATATCATTGAGGCTAAATAAATATCAACAACAAGATGAGACTATAAAAGTTTAACATGTATGTTTATTTTATATTGGTCTTCCCTTTGAAATTAAACAAGCCTTTTGCCATAAAACAACCACAACATCAAAATTTCCACAAAGCCCTCAGAGGAAGGAGTGGGTAGGACGAGGTAGATAGGACCCCATAATGCCAAGGGATACTCACCCACACCCTCAAACATGCCCAATAATTTTCCTCCGAATGCCATGGCGACCTGGAAGTCAAGGCAGGCAAAAACCTTTGCTCCCTGACTGAGGGTTGTGTAGCGCTGCTCCAGAAAGAAATATGGCAGGTACATGCAGAAAAAGAGGATACCACTCAGAGCAGCCCCTGTGTTGGCTGTAAATATGAGTAACACAGAGAAAAAAAACACGATGGGAGTTAATCACTTTCTTGGGATTTTGAAAAAATTTTGATCCAATGGCATAAACATTGACAATATTTTATGCAGACATATTTTTCTGTATGAAATGTCATATCACTTGAGATTATAAAAGTTAAACATCATCTCCAGAAAGGATTGCCAGTTACAGTATTATGAAAGTAACTTATCTCATGCACTCTGTGGTAGCAAAAATGCTTAAATAGACATTGTTGTAAAAGAAGGAAAAATTGAAACATTTGACACCCTTTTGATAACTTTACCATGGTTTAAACTCATTTTGTACAGCCAAGTGTACATGTTCTTCCTCCAAGGAATCACACCCATAATGGCCAAGTGGTGGAGAATGGATAGATGATATGGCAGTAGATGACTTGCTTTTGTCTTTTGTGATGCTAATGGTGTCTCTAAATTTTTTCTTATAAGAAACTACAGGATTCTAAAATTGTAGAAAATACTGGACTGTGTAAATTTTTAGTAATTTTAAAACAATCATTATGTTTGTACTCTGCAACTTAGTCAAAACTGATATCATCAAATTAATTGAAAACATAGCAAGAAACTTTAAACCCCATTGGGACTCTTTACCTTGCCCCAGGCTTTATAAAGAAATAATCTAAGCTTCCATGTATGGAAGCCACAAAGAAAAAAAAATGAGAGGGTGGAAGAGCCCAATATATGAGCCTTCTTGCATTTAACTGATATTTTTTTTTTGTTTTGCTCTCTCCTATAATTCTGTGTTTCTTGCTTTTAACAGATTAAAAAAAAAAAACTAACAAAAAAACATTTGTCATCAGCGAAAACGCATTTAAAGAAAGTATATACTATTCTAATAACCACTTACCCTTTGCAAAGAACACACTAGTGGCAAAGCAGAAGGTGATGGTGGCTACAGCAAAGCACATTAGATAGAGAAAGAGAATAGCAGGGTTGGTCTCTGCAATTACACCACCCTTTTTGTGGTCGATCTTGACACAGTAAAAAAGCGTCATCACTGCTACAGACAGCAATAAAAATAGGAAGTGCTTTGTAAACCATGCCATCCAATGAAGCCAGTTTGAAATACCCATCATTTTCATAGACTCCTGAGAAATAAAAAAGCCAAGGCAAGATCAATATGGATTTTAAACAAAACTTTGAAGTGCATTCAAAAGCAGAAAAGTACATAAAATCATAATGAATTATAACATGATTAAAAATAGATTTGTTTGTAAGCCCAGTAAGTGTAATGTGCATGCCAAGATGATAGCAATGTTTATGTCAATCGTAACTTAGTCTTCCATAAGTTGCAACTTAAGTAAAATTCTTATTCATCCAAAAATGAAACTGTCTATGGAATTAATGCAATGATAGAATCAACAATTTTCATAGATCTTTTTGACAGAGTTCAGATTGCATATTCAAGTCACCAACCTTCAATCTTCTCTCCTTCTCTAGAACAATGTCCCTAACAATGCCAAGCACAATCACAACAAAGCTGAGCATGATGATGATGGGAAACTGCTGTTGTAGCACCAGAACATAGTTGTCTTTTCTGTAAGGTGGGTATGGATGTCGACGAAGCACCTTTTTCATTGACTTGTACTGCACTAACGATGTGCCTGTCACGAACTCTTGTAAGACTGCATCATCTACCGCGTCCTGAATAGCCAAAAAACCTTCACGTCTGTATCCTGAAATGGTGCAAAAATCAGAGCTTATGTGGGAATGGATGATGAAACACATTTTACAACATGGCATTGCTGCACTGATTCCATTCATTTGAGCTTTATGAAGCCAAAAGAATGTCAGGAAATAAAAGATCAATATCATTAGGGGTCCAGTTACACCACAAGTTTTTTAATTATCCAAACGCAACATGCAGTTTTGCTCACCAAAGTGAGAAACAAGTATCACTAAGAAATCTAAATTTAGACCAGTGTCTTACCTACAGAATTTGTCTCTGTCAGATATCTATCATTACACTCATTGCATCTCTCTCTAGGTGTTTTGCATAAATTACCAATTCTGCTACCCTTCCCATATCTCAACACCATTCATAATTTTTTTTATCTATTAATGGGTGACAGCCGATTACTGAATTCCTAATGAAATATATATTATATTTTATATAAAAAACAAACAGAATTAGTCTTTAACGAGAACAGCATTATCTGAAAAAAAGATATTATAAGGAATAAATTTCTCTGTTCAAGGTATCTAATTTATATACTTTTTTTTCTCAAAAGTTCTATTTAATATCATTCTTTTTACATATTCAAACTAGTCTTAGACATTTACTAAGAACAAGAAAAATTGCCATAAAAAAATTGAACAACTGTAATAAAAAAAAACAACAAAGGTTATAACAAACAAAGAACAATTAAGAGTTAGAAATAAAATCACACAAAACAACTCTTAAATGGCAAGATTATGACTCCATTTAAATATCCAACAAGAATACCTGGGTTCCCATTGCATGTTGTGTTTTCCTCCCTGGGCCCAATCTGTTGATTTGGAGGGAACATAAAATTTGTGGACCACGATACATCACTACTAAATGACAGCTTTCTTCCAGGGTTATAGATCACTCGAGGAGAATAACTAAGTCGGATTTTGTACACAATATTTTTCTTCAGTTGAAGTGTTCCAGCTTTGTTAATAAAACCACTCTGGAAGATCACTCCACCTAAGTAGGGACTAGTTTGGTTTGCAACCTTAGGTACAGCAGCCTTGACAAGTTCCTCCTCTGCCGGAAATGGTGCTGTTGAGATAAATATAATAAAATAATGAAAGATATAAATGCCACAAACAGATGATGAAACATACTGGCTAAAATTTAGTTACCACTAAAAGTACGCTGACATTTAAGTGTTTTATGAAGGATGCATTCAAACAAAATACTGTCCTATTTTGCAAAAACCTTTTTGTGATGATTTCTATGATCATGCACAGAAAAGTATTAAATACTTCTTACCTTTTCTGAGATGTAACTTTGATGCAGCGCGAGTCATAATCCTATCTGTTGCTTCGTTTTGTGGAGCATAGGCCAAAACCAGTGGATATAGCCTTGGTTCAAGGTATGTATAAGGGCAAGGCTCCCATTCGGTGACATTAGGGTGAGGCTCAGATTTTACTTGCAGGCGCAGTACCATTAAGATCAAGGCAAATAAAGTGGGCAGGCCAAGTTCAAAAAGTGTAGCTATAGGTTTGCGTTTTTGGATCAAAAAGTTTTTCCACAATAAAAGCCTAAACTTTAAAAACGCTCCTCCCATTTTTCTAGATTTCTACTTGCTTTATGTTTTAAATTACGTCTGCCCTTGTTTATAAAAATCACATGCTAAAGGATTCTTTTATTGTCTTCTCAGAAGTTGCACCATCATGTCCATGTTCAATCCTTTTGCCATATCATATAATATTTATCTGAAAAAAAAAAAAAGTTCTATGAGCTAATGACTATTATATTCTTATATAACATTACTTGAGACAAGTGATAGAGACCACACACAATTTGAATATGTAAAAAGAGTGGGTAGGAAGATTTATGAGATGGGGAATGTTCAAATGAGAGGAGAGGTGAAACTATAGTTTATAGCTGTAGCAACAGCGTCATCATTCATAGTTTTGAAGTGGCAAAGTTAGCTAGAAACGCTTTCATGTTATATAGAAAATTAAGAGGGAAGGAAAGATATCTTAAGAGCCAGGCGGCAGGAAAAATTCATTTTGCAAAAGAAATAAGTTTAATATTTATGATCAGCACTCTAAAAAACATTCCATAAACATTTTGGTACTTTTGAGCTAATGTGAAAAAAAAAATTTTTTATCGGCTTTAGTGCTTGCATCAAAACAATAAAAATCTCCATATTAATTATCATTCATTTCTTCACTGCTTGTAAGCAAAATGAAAAAATTCTATACTGATCATTAAAACACAGTTTTCTTTTCTTCCTTTTGCACTGCAGGTATAGCCAGAACTTTGTCCATAGGAGTAGAATGATCAGTATTTATTACTTTCTATTTACCTACATACATATATCTTTGCAATCTATAAAGACATAGTGCCCACATTTTTCTTCATCAAAAGGACATAGTGACGTTATATTAGCAATTCAACAAAATTTTGCTGAGACCATTAATGATCTACAAAGATTAAAATTTTATACTCTTTCTGGATCTAGTCTGGTGGTACTGGTAAATAAAATTCGAATTCGTCAATTCTTATTCTCTTACAGCATGACAGAAAGATATAATTCATTTATGTCTACATATAGCACATTGAAGATCATAATTGCTTCAGTTAATTAATTGACTTTTAACTGGATTCAGTATAACATATAATTTCTTTACAATATTTTATGAAAAATATAGTCAGGCAGACCTGATAATTCTTGATTAATTGAATGTGTAGTTTTAAAATGACTTTATACAGAGGTATTTAATGACATGGTACAAATCCTTAACAAACCATTACATACAAATCTACAATCATACTTTAAATTAATGCTTAGGTTTTTACTTTTGAAAATATGTTCATCTTAATGTCTCTCGCACTCTTCAGCCATAACGATCTCCACCAAACTCCACATTATCTTCTGAAATATCATTTTATAATATTCTTCATAAAGTTTTAGCTCTTATCAATAAACCAATGCATATATTGTATTTTAAAAGTTGGATTTTGCTTTCCGGCAAAAAAATGTATTCATAACTAAACAATTAACACAGAATGATCATTCAAACTCACATTCCAAGTATACTGCAATAGAGTGGAAACCTCATAATTCGAATTGCATGGGAATGGATTAAATCTTCGAATTAAGAGTATTCGAATTACAAAAGTGGGTATAACAGACTCTTAGACTCATTCAGTGAGTGTGTACTGAGCCTGCAACGAGCAACCCTCCCCTTCCCAAGTCCCACGTTGCCATCAGTATCAGTACAGATTTGCTACTGGCACTTAATTGTTAATGCATCTGCTCCCTTCTTGTTTTGTAAACGCACTGATCAGCCTTTCTCGGGCAGTGATTGGCATTGTTTGCTGCTTGAGAGATGCATGTAGCACTTTTGTGATGCCTTATGAGGTGGTATCGACTTCAAATTAAGAGAATCAAATCAGAAATACTTCGAAATACGAGTCCGATTCTAACAAAGCCAAAGAGAAAAATTGAACCTATCATCTTGCAAAATTCGGTTTATGAGAAATTCGAATAATTAGACTTTGGTTTTTGAGGTTTCCACTGTATAATGACTGGAACAAGAATTAGGCAAGAGATGAACAGGCCCTTTAGGTGTTACTTGAAACTCAATTTTGTTTTCTACAGATAAAAATTAAATTGACACATAAAATCATAGAACTCACCAACTCAAACTAGTAAAAAAAAAATTATGTTTTCCTTTTTTTTTTTTTTTTTGGTTCCAATCATATTAATAATAAAATCATGCATGCACATCACAGGGCATCAAATCGCAAGATTTTGCACATTTTAGTTGGGCAGCAGTAGCTGCAGGTTCAGGCAGTCAAAAATAACCTCCCCAGGGGACACATGTCTAGGGATAAGCATGAGTCAGGCATGAGATATTCACATCTGCAGTTCAAGTCTCATTTAGTGGCAAAATGGGAGTTTTTAACGCATTGCATCTCATTTAATGATGATCATCATCTAAGAGTGACAATAATAGCAGAGAAACTGAAATGGGTTTCTTTTCTTCGGATGAAATAGCACTCTCCTCAATCTGAACTGAAACAGCCATCTCCTCATCTTCTAGTGCTACCAAAAGGGCTACCTCTCTCAACTTTAAATAAAACTCATCTACCCCTCAATACCACCTCACATAAATTGGCACTCTCTTCTCCTCACATGAAATAGCATTCTCTGCCCCCCGCCCCCCCCCCCGCCTTTTCAAAAAAAAACCAAAAAGACAAAGTATCACCCTCGTCTATTTTAAACGAAGCAGCTCACTTTTCCCCCTAAAATGGAATTCCTTTTCTTCCCCCCCCCTCTCTACCTCAAATGAACAGCGTCCTTTTGTCCCTTGAACGAAACTGAACTTCATCTGCTTTCAATAATTCTGTTCCATTCCACTACCCATTTTTTTTATCAAACTTATAATTAGCTACATCTAGATCTACGTCATTGTTTAAAAAATGGCAAACAACATAGATCTATACATACAATTTACATTATTTCAAAACAATGAAGTAAGCTGCCCTTGGGATAATGCAAATCAGCTAGTCTGTATCCCATACCAGCACAAACCATTTTAACTATTTACGATATTAGATTTTCTACACTGCATACGTACGTATACATACCCCTTTCCTGAGCCATCTTGTAGGCCTGTAAGTTATATTTCTGACAGCTTGATGCATAAGCCTACACAAATTTTAATGGCGTTTAAGCACTCCAAGTCAAATTTGCAAACTATAGATTTTGAAAATTAATCAATTCACAACAGAGGTTTCACTTTCAAGTATCAAAATATTAAATGAAATGATAAAATTATGTCCTAGAACTAGACAAGTGGGGTCTAAAAGTTTAGCTTCTCAAATAAAACATTTCGGTACATCGACCTATTGCCTAGTATAAAAACAGAAGCAATCATAACTTTCAGCTCAGAGTCAGACAAGAATCTAGAGCCTAGATCTAGATCTAGATAAATTTCATTGCCTTTAAATTGAGACTGCAGGTGGTTTTAGATACAATAATGGTTCTCTAACTAGATCTATATCAGTATCACTATCTTGTGACTAAATCTAGATTCTGGACAAGATATAGATCTAGAATCTAATTAATTAGATCTAATCTAGACCTACAAAATCTAGATTTCTAGATCTAGTAGATATATCATAGTCCGTTATGATCTAGATCTAGACTATATCTAGAATCTCGATCTAGATATAGATTAGACTCGCCTTGAACTCATCAGCAATCTGATACAAGAAGAACTTAATCTCAGGGCTTGTAAAATAAGCGAATCAAAGGCAGAGACACATGGGATCCCGGTGGCTCTTGAACCCAGGTCCAAAATGATTTATTGCATAACATCAACTGGGAAAGAGGAGGCCTCAGAACAAAATCTTCACCAAAGAATAAACAAAGACGAAGTCATATGTCTGTCACGTGACTAAAATAAACGTCGAAAACCACCAAAGGACCTCTATTAATAGCTCGATGGTGTGAATTCGTATCTGACTTCCGTTAGTGGATGATGAGCCGTGAAGTAAATTAAAATTAAACTTTCAACGAAGCTTATGAATTATTCTGAAATTATTCACAGTCTATTCTACTTATTTCGAAACGAGCGGCATTGCAATCATTTCGTATCATCTTAGAAGGACGGATGTGCCGATAAGATGTAAACAACAATTAGATCATGGGGCTTATCTGCTTATAAGATCCTCGGAAACTTAGGGGACGCTACGATCAATGGAGTTAAAATGAGCCAGATTTAGGTCATTTTATTTCTGTATTGATTGTGCGATACCCGTCTGTTTTTATAACATACGGTAGACATAGTCTAGATCTTCCAGTATTTTTTTTTTTATTTTTTTCCCCTATCTTTTGCCCTTGTGGCTTGTCTTTTCGTATTAAATATTTTTTTCGCTACAAGAGAATGATACAAATTTACATTGATCTAACATTAACCTTCTTTTTTTTAAGTCACTAGAGAGTCGATACAAAAGATCTTGAAAAATGTTCATTCCAATCAAATTGTTGCAACTTGTAATCAAAGCTTTCTAGACTTACTGAGTATTTCTAAAGTAGGCCTATTTAGTACTTTCTGAAGTATCCCTCGGAGTATCAGAGAGGGTAACTAACTGACTCACTTTTCTCTGTTTCACCCTCCTTCTGGGAATTGTTTCTTTGTACCGATGTTTTGTACTTTGTTCGATTGTGTTGTTCTCCGGGTTTCACGTCGAATAATTTTTAAAATAAACCCCCATTGTTATGTGTGGTACTTTATATTCAGGGAGTGTTATTTTTTAACAGTTCCTAATCTAAGTCTTAAATCAATAAAATTTTAAAAAATTCCAGACATGTCTCAATCCGAAGTAGAATGAACCAGTTGAGGTCTGCAGCGAACAAAAAAAAAAAAAATTCAAAACACTGAAAATACATAAAAGTTTATCTTCCTCCCCACCTCCCTTTTTTCTTCGCGTTAATATAGAGCCTGAAAACAAATAAAACAAAAGTAACAAAAAGGGGAAAATTGTGTTTGTTTTTCCCACTAGGCCAATCCAACTTACTCTCTATACCGGTAGGCTTACCCATAATAGTAAATTATTGTGGCTTTTCATATTACTGTTGAGCGAAGCAGGAGACAAAAAAAAAAAAAACAAACAAAAACAAAACAACAACAACAAAAACCACTTTCTTTACTCACGAGCCTTTTCGATACGATTATAATTATAACAAAAGCAGATTTTAAGGCCTTTTTAGATTTTATAGGCATCGCCTTTGGAAGTTACAAGCTCTAATTTTTTCTCGTCATAAAAATATTGATATCCGGACATACAGTTCCTGAACAATTATGTTCCAAAAGTCAATCTCTTTTAATGTTGCTACAAATATTCATAATGTTATTATAACGTGAAAAAAACAAAACAAACAAAAAAAAAAACAGCCATAATATTATACACAATAACAGCAAGAAGAACTATTACTACTGCCCACGCTCCAGACCGCCTTTTAGCTTCCGGTTTGTTTTATTTTCTTCAAAGTTTAAAGTTTGATTTCTAGGAAACCGCTCAGATTGCCACTTCCCCCTCCACCACCCCTATTTATAGGGCGTGGAACTATCCTCAATGGTTCTAGGGTAAGATCACAAGAGCAATGACCTTAACCTGAACAGGCTTCACGCTCAGAGGAAATGACGCAATCTCGTCATCGTGGTTTACGTGCCGTCCAGATTTACTCGACGTTTCTTTTTTTTTTTTTTTTTTTTTCAAAGGCTCAGAGTATGATCAGGTGTAACATGGTTCACAAACTTTGGCCTTGTGTTCTGACTAGTTTTTAAATTTAGGTCTTGCCTTGTTGTAGGCAATTCCTTTTAAAGTTTGAAGTTTTTAACTTTTAAGTTCCAAAAATTTTCTACTTTTAAAACATGTTTTTTGCCCTGTTATAGGCATTTCTTTTTAAGGTATTAAATTTATTATATTCTAAAAAGTTCCTATTAATTAAATAAGACTAGTTCATGTTCTGTTGTGAACATTCCCTTTTGTTTTTCTTTAATATTTATAAAGTTTTTTTTTTTTTAAAAGGTTGTTTACCTTTACTTTACCGGGTTTTTTTACTCTTTCGGTTGCGATTTGAAACTTAAGATTTATGTTATGTTTACATATTTTCTTTCGTAGGTTACATTTTTTCTGTGAATCCTTGTTTTTAAATATTTGTTCAAGTTTGGGTATTTAGTATTCATATTATTACTTTAAGAAATTCCTTTCCTTTTTTTTCTTCCTCTCGATTATGTTTCCTTGATCTGTTATTTTATTTCTTTGTATGATTAGTTTTACTATTCTTTATCCCTTTTTTGTACTTTATTTTTTTTTTAATTCTTTTTTTTTTTTTTTTTGAGCTTCGTTTATTTAGAAAGTTGAAATTTGAGAGCTAAAGGCCTTCGTTTTCCCACTTTCCTGTTTGATCATTTTTCCATCATAGCCTTTTACTTCTTTTTTTTTTTTTTTTATTTATTCTTTAATTTTATCTTTCAAAAATATACAATACAGACAGACAATCAGACAGACAGGTTAACTGCTCCCCCATTGCGTCCTCCTCGTCTCTGTGTAGTGTATCTGTAGAGTCGTATCCCTCTGTGTGTGTGAATCTTGGCGAGCGCTGTCGACACTGGGAGAGGAAAAGACTTGTCTTTTAATGTCGGCACCGCTTTACCAAAATCAAGTTACAGAGTCGTTTCCCTTTGTGTATAGTTTGGTAGCTGGTGAGTTAAGTTCATGATTTTGTTTACTTCATTCGCACGTTAGTCTCCTGGTTTGGTGCTCGTTGAGTTTTCTAAGTTTGTTCTGATCCTTTTGTTTCCTGGCGTTTTGATTTCATTTCTACGTAGTAATACTGTTTGAATTGTTTGACTTTTTTTTTAAGCGTTCTCCTTGTATTCTTAATTTTTGCCTCTGATTTGTAGGTTTTTTATGTGATTAAGTCTAACTTTTGGTATTCTCTTCTTCTAGTCTTTCCTTTTTATTAGTGGTTTTTGTTTAATAATTTATAATCGTTTTATGCTTCTTCCCCGTCCTCATATCCTTCTTCTTCGTACTCTTCACTGGAATCACTGTCGTCGTGTTTTTCTTTTCTTTTTTCCTCTGGTGCGAGGGGTGGGGTTATTTGTTGTTTTTTTTTGTGAGTATGTTTCCTCTTCTTTTCTTTGCGGTTCATTTGTTTGGCTGGTTTCCAGTTTCTTTCTATGTGTTAGTAGTTCACGTGCCTGAATTTGTAAAATTTCCATATAGTTTTCTCTCTGTCTTTGAAGCTCTTTATTATTGGGGTAGTCGATGCCTTTTTCTATTAACTCTGTTTGGATTTGATATTCTCTTCGTGTTATAGCTGTATTGTTCTTGATGAGTTCCCAGGCTTTTATCCATTCTTCTCTATTTGTAATGTTCTTTATCAGTGTTCTGATTTTCCCTTTCGTTTTATCTCTCGTTGGTTGCACCTTTAAATTCTCTTTCCTAGCCCACTGCCTCCAACTCTCCTCCGGTTTTTTGGGCGAGTATTTGGGCAATGTTGGGGTGCGTGGTAGATTTTTTTCTTCGTCTTCATCTTGATTTTCTTCTTCTTCTCTCTCTTTATGTTCTTCTATTTCTTCTTCTCCCGTTTCCTCTTCTTTTCTTTGTTTTTCTTCATGTTTTTCTGTTATTTCGTATGGTGAGGGTGGTGGGGTTATTATTTTTAATGAGGGTATTATTCCCTCTTCCATTTCCTCATTTTGCTTCTTTTCTATTGTTTCTGTTGTATTTTTCTTTTTCCTTTCTGTGATTGGTTTGAGTTTGGTTGGTTTCGTAGCCCTTTGTGGGCAGGACGTTGGCCAGTGTCTCGTGTCACCGCAAAAGCAACATTCTTGCTCTCGCCCCTTCATGGTGACAAACCATAGTCTGTCTTCTCCCGTACCATTCCTATCTAGGAAGGTTGTCTGGATATAGTGCGGGACTTGCTCTTTTAATCCAGCGGGGAAAGTTACGTCTACTTTGGACTTGTCTTCACGTCTATTAATAGTTGCTTCGGTTCCTAGTTGGTTTGTTATGATTTTTCGGATTGTTTCTATTTTCAGTCTTGGTGGTATCCACTGTACCACGCAAGTTCTGTCTTTATGGTCCCTTCTCTGTATTCTATAAGTTTGTCCTGAATCTATGTCGTAGTACTTCTTTCCGTGCAGAATATTTGCTTCATTTTCTGTTGCTCTTAAAAACCAGATGTTCGGTGTTTCTAGTCTATAAATTTCAGCTCTCTTTTCTTTGTCGTTCTGTAATATTTTGTTCAGTATTTGTTGGACCATGTGTCCTTTGACTGTTTTGGCTCTGGGCCCTTTAATTTCAATTTCTACTTCATGATCATCGTATTCTTTGTTGTCTATGAAGTCGTGTTCGGTGATTATCACTCTCGTTGCCATGTTTGAATGGTCTTTCTCTAGCTGGCTTTCCCTCTGTTTAGGTACTCGCCGGTTCGCTGGTCTGTGTTATTGTAGGTGGGGTGAGTTATTTTTCTTTATTAGCTCGGCTCTCTGACGATCCTCTGCGATTCGCAGTGGTCTTGGTGAGCGTTGCCTTTTATTTTGAGTGGTGTGTAGATTTCAGGTTTGTCGTCTTTTTTGTTGGGGTCTCCTATGTTTTATCATATAAGGCGTTAATCAAGTCTCTCTACTTTGAACACATTGCTGTCCTTTCCCTCTTGGTTATGTGGTTTATTATTTAATCCACTTTTCGGGTTGATACAAAGGATAAAAACGGCGTGGGCCGTTTTGTATCTAACTCTGTTGATCTTCACTTTCTAGATCTTTCCTATCTCTCTACTTTTACAGTTAAATGTTATAGTCAGATCTCTAGTTGACCTGGGTTGGCTTCAAGCCGCCCTCTAGATCTTCACTTTTTATGTTTTAACACAGTTAAATCACAAGTTCCTGGAATCTCAAGGGTTTCTGCAGGCCGGTCAGATTTCTTGCTGTTTCCTTAGTTCTTGTTATGACAACGATGTGTTGCATTCACGTTTGATTTCTAGATCGGTTATGGCTAGTTCATTGTTTCAATTTGTTGATTGATTTGGATTAACTTTGCCGAACGGCAAAGAGAGTTTAAAAGGGCAGACCTCCTGGTTGATCAAGGTACCACCCGTGCCAGGTAAGTAAATAGGGACACAAAAGTAAAGATATTTTGTAATAAACTGATATAGACAGAGACATAAAGGTAAAAAAGTTAATCTATCAAAATATGAGAAGAAAGGCGAAGAAGAAAGAGATAGCGCGAAAGAGATAGAATGAGTGTGGAAAAAAATATTAAAGAGAACAAAGGAAGTTAGAGAGAAAAAAAATGTATTGATACAGACACACACGAAAGAAAAAAGAAATATTAATCTTAAAAGGGGGACCGGACGCAAAGAAAAGAAAAATAATGGTTATCTTAAGTGAGGGGAGAGACACGAGGAAGAAGAAAAAGAAGAAGAGGAAGAGAGAGAGAGAGAGAGA